>JAZGTJ010007213.1:0-23303 GCA_036877575.1 Botia almorhae
TGCTAAGTTCCTACCTGCGCAAGAGTGGCGATTTGGGCCTGGGTTATCTGATGGTTCTCTGTTTCAGAAACAGCAGTGTCTGCACCCTGCTGGGCATCGGCCCCCGACTCCATGGTCATTGAGTTAGCTGAAGAGCCAAAAGAGGGAATTACATCATCACCAGAGGAACAGAAAAAGAATGCAAAGTAAGTGGAAAATCTAATATCAGTTTCATTTAAGTCAATATGAGTTGTGAAAGTATGTATTTTGCATAATAAAAATGTATTAATTTATGTTAATTCTGATTCTTAATACATACCTATAAATGTGGCGCCTAGAGGGACAGTTTACACCTTCCACCGACTCCTGCGAGTCCTTGTGCTTCACTACTGGAAAAAACTGATCAACACAAACAAAAAAGTCGGTACATGAAGCAGTAACTTTGACATTTTCACTCTCTACTGAAAATCTTTCTTCATAATATTGAAATAATATTGTGGAAAATCCCTTAAAACAGAGCAATGCAGTGTTCTCTGAATGTTTAAGCACTTAACTACCGGCTGAGGTAATGAGTATTGACTTAAATTCAACAAGCGCTGTTTTCTTATTGGTCAAAATGTTCCTAAAGGTGATGTCATTTTTTTCGCTGTCAAAATCTCCTATCCCAAAATAACTATATAAGTAAGCCATTAATAGGTTGATTTTTCCTAAGAACTGTAAATACTGTGACACAGCTGAACATAGCTCAGTTTGTCCGAGAATCCCATTCAGCTGTCATAGCAACAATTATATGAATTGTGGGCAGAACTATTATACTAAAAAGTAACACTTTTTTCCTTTTAAAAGTGAAGCAAATGAAGAGTCACTTGAGCTGATTCTAACAGTTGAGCTAAATTTAAAATACACATTTGTAATTAAAGTGGAATGAATCAATACAATGGCTGCTTGGTCTAAAAATGCTGTGTAATACTGTATAAGCTAAAATAGATCACAAGTACAAAATGCACTAAGTATGTTTTCTGCAGACAGTTGCTCATGCTATATACTTTCAGAATACAGAACATCAACTGCTGTGCTAAGACCCTGCTGAAAACGTTTAGAATCACGGTACAGTGAATGTTGACCTTTAACCTTTTAGCCTAAAATACTGGCAGGTGTTTCTTCTAATGCATGGCTTACATAAGCCAAGCCAAGAGGAACGGTACACTACTCAACAGTGCACAACAGAAATAAATCGAAACCCCAGGGTGAATTTAAAGAGGTAGGATCTCACTTACGTTTTAAACTTTAACAGTGCGAAGCCCCCAGGTGCTTTAAAATCCTTTACCCTCCATTTCTATCTTCATATAACGACTAATATGAGAGTATAAATTTACTCATGCACTGGTCAGTGATAAAATTTAAGCACTGTAATAAAGACACTGTCATTGTACAGCATAATTTTTATTGATAGTGCATCACAATATACTGTGAAAGCTGCCCAGACTTCCCTTGGCTGCAGATATTGGAGAACATCTAGGCTTTCCGCAGAGGAAGAATTGGATTCAATTACCTCGTATATATATAAATATATATATAGGAAGTCTAGAGGATTATAGAACACTTCCATGCAATGATAAATTACTATGACTGCCTTCAGTTCTGCGGGTTGTAATCAAGTTTAAAGAGAGGAGCAGACAGAACCCTCAGATTTGTGAAAACTACCAAACCCTACAGCACATTGTTCTAAATTATCAGTTAAAATTCCAAGTACAACTGGAGAAAACTAATAATGCATCTGTTTAATTACTAATGAGTTTTCCTGCACACCTTTAAAACCAAACATTGCTTTGATCAAATACTGCATTTCATTCTATATTGTATTTGTATTATTATATAACCGTTACTGGGACAATTTTTATTAACGTTTTATTTTTTTTAGAAAGCAAATAACTTCTAATGGCTTCTAAACGTAAAAACCATTACATATATATCATGCATAATTTCTACCATTTACAATTAGCAGCTGCATTTTAAAGACACACCTCTCTCTCTCTCTCTCTCTCTCTATATATATATATTACTTTATTGTAAAATAATCTTAAACTACTGTAAACAAATCTCAAGAATCTTGTAAACATAAACAATATATATTATTTTATATAGTTTATATTACTACTGTTATATTTACTTTTCTTTGTATATACTGTAGAATTCTCACGCCAAGAATTTTAATGTACAAATTATCACTGACATCTGTACATGATAAACTTGTTTTAATGCATGATTTAAAAAGACAGGGGAGAGAGAGAGGGGAAGGAGAGAGATCCAGCATGGGAGACAACGTGAACAGACAGTAATGTGATCTCATGACGCTCAGAGTCTATCTGTGGTTTGATTGGTCATGCATGTTCTCCCTCTACTTTTCAAATCCTATTTTCTGCCAGACAGATTATTCTAGGAAACATGAATCAGAAGAGCATTCATCGTTCTTTATATCTACAACTATAATCATGCATTCTAGTTACAAGCCACTGGTTTTTACAAAAAAAAAATGATTTTGTTTTCAAGCGAAACATTTACGCTGTGGACATCTGGAGTAATGTCAATGCTATTTTAAACCTAAAAATACATACACACGATCACTTGTACTTAAAGTACAAAACAATATGCAAATCGGAGTGATAATACTGCATTTCTTTATTAGTCGCGCAATATCTAGAAGTTAAATTGTTTCTTAAATTAAACAAACAACAGAAATACAGTGTGTATTTGATTGATGTTGTGTAATCACCGCTTTCTGGCAATGGCATTTTATGAAAACATGAAACAATGTAATAATAACCTAGTCCTACAGCATTGCAATATAGTCTCGTCGGGGTGTGTCCAATGAACCGCACAATGCATCAAGGACACATGATAAGATTAAATAATTCCTACAACGATTTAAAAGTATTACACCCTGCATCCACGCAGTTGCACATTTTGTCTTGCCGGGATGTGAAAGAAGTCAACGAGGGAAAACACACTGACGATCTCGACACAAATGCACGAAGAAAACCAGACATATTGTGCATCCATATTTCGTTGCATTTTAAATGACAGCCATGCATGAAGATTTCCCACCCTGGGCTCGTGTTTCTCTCCCGTTTGCCTCCCCTCCCTCTGCATGCAACAACTACAGACAGCCGCCATGATCTCTTTGTTTCCAGCGGGCCGAACCCAAACCAGACCTATGTGACATTCGGGACGAGCCCTTTCCCTCCGGACACTTGTCTCCTCTTACCGATACAGACTCTCTCCGTCACTGTCGAGCCCTCCGAGCTCCACTTTTATTCAGGCCGACACGTAAGAGACCGCGTCAGGCTACACCTCCGTCGCGTCACCGAGAACAACAACACAGAGAACGAGACGAAAATCCGATCATCAACCCCACTGCACTGAGCGAGAGTGACCGAGAGCGAGACGAAAAAAGACGAGTGGTGGCGAAAATAGACGAATCCTAGCCGAAGCCGAACGAAGGTCGCGAATGACATCTTTCAACAAGAATTTGTAAAGCATGCACCGCGACACGTTTCTAATGGGGGAACATGGTTCACACAGAGATGTTAAAATATGGAATGTGTTATTAGCCGCGCTATTTTTGAAATACAATAGCTTTACAAATAGATATCTGAAAACCAATTCGACCCAAATGTTATATTTAGACAGAAACCTTTAATGGGGGCTCTACAATGTTAATTCATCATACGGATAATATCCATTTAGGTAATGTTCATAATTAATAATTAATTTAAGATAAATTATCAAGGCGAGAAAGAATAATCACCCCTATTATTAGCACCGTGGGTAATGCTCAGCTTTGTCAAATGACTGCGTAGAGAGTTGGCAAACTAAATTGTCATTGTAGTTAAAAAGGCGCAAGAATTACGTCATGGCCGTGAATTTTAGAGTTTCGGGAGGTAATCAGGCAGTGTTGTTAAGTAATCTAATAGCCAGTGGGGGGAAAACTGTTCCTCAGCCTTCCCAGATGTTAGTGGAGAGAACATCCAACTGGGGGAGGGGTTATCATTTAGAAAGCTTTCAGCATTCTTTTTCATACACCGCATTGAGTAGATGTTTGGCAGGCTGTATCAGGTCATTGTGTTGCGAAGGCTTTTAACCCCCTGTAACGCCTTTTTGTCCACAATTTAGCGGTTGCTGAACCAGACAGCGATACGGATATTGTCAGGAGACTCTCTGCAACACATCTGTAAAGATTTGTGAGGATATGGCAGCACTCTGGGAAGTGAAGCCATTGTTGAGCCTTCCTTGCTGTATCAGGAGGTATTCAGGTTCCATAAGAGGCCCTCTGTTATTTTAACCTCACAGAACCTGGTAACTCTTTTCACCTCAGTGTCATTGTCATGCATAGTGGACTGGCTCCCAGCAGACTTCCTTAAGTCAACTGTTATCTGTTTGCTCTTACTCACAATAAGATTTACATTACAATGGTATGTGCACCAAAGCAGCTCAGCGCGCATTCAAGCTATCAATATGTACATTAATTCATTATGTATCTCAATTATTTGTGTATCTCAATAAATGTATTCATTCCACAATATAAAACGGTTAAGAACTGGGTCTAAGAAAGTCAAAACAGTTGGTAATATATACTTTTTCATATGAATAGGTGTATTTTATGCAGGTCACATATTTACTTATTTCAATCACCCGTTGCACACCTCACATCAATCTCTCTGCATTTTTAACCTCCTTTCCATTTATCTTAGATCAAATAAAAAATTTCTGCTTTGTATGTTGTTCAAATATTGAGGTTACGTAAAGGCACACTGTTGCACAGCTAACACATGGGGGCAGCAGTAACCCACTTTTGAGTGAAGAGCAAAAATCCTGTTGACGATCTAAAATGGTGCGGCAGAGGCCTATGTTGATAGTAATATTGCCCTCACGGGGGCAGCATTTATGCTGTTTCGCAGCATGCACTCAATAACCCCTCTCTCTGAATGGCTACGGGTTTTGGGTGTGTGAGTTTATTCGTGTGGCAGCCCTTTTTATAATCCTCCAGATGCCCGTTTGGTGTGCTTTATCTGTTTAATAGCGCTTTACTGCTACAAGCCATAAAACCTGCTTTTTATTGTGACACGAAGCACATTGTTTGGGGAATTGACCGTCTTGTTAATGAACAACCATGAATTTGTGCTTGGTGGATGTCTTCAGGGAAATAGTGACAAATCTGTGCAATATGTGAAATTATCTTTACGATGGTGCGTGGGCTGACAGTAGACCTATGGAGTTATGATAGAGGAAAACTCTCATGATATACGGCGAAATCAATAAAAGAATTTGCTCAGTTATCACAACGCCAGCACGTTGAAATTACCCACATTGTGCAAGCCACTTGGCTCATATGATGCAGAGGCAATAGCTGTTGTTATTGAAAACATAAATCCAGAACAAAGCGTCTTTTGTAAAGCTATTTTCACTTTCCTGTGATATGCCAATATCAAATGTGTGTGTGTATTGCATGCATGCTGTTTTTATTCTGGTTTTGTATAACAGTTTCTGTGTGTATGTACCCAGCTCTGAGGTTGACCTTGAGAAAGAACTACATTCAGAGTTGGCCATAGAGATTCGCTCCCCTCCTCGTGCTCCTCACCCCCTCCTCCCTCCTCCCTCCTCCACCTTCTTCTCTTCTTTGAGCTCCTGCGGCGCATCATCCCTCGAGTAAACGTTCCTTTTCTCGCAGTGTCTTGTTGGAGTCTGGCATGGTTGTATCTCCTTCTCGGTTTAAGAGGACCCATTAGGATAAGCAGGACTTCCTGTGCATGAGTTTGGGGAAACTGTTCCATTGATGGTGCAGTAAGGATGCTTAAGGTAAAAAATAAGAAAAATACAAAGAGAGAGGATGAAAAGAATATACTGGGATACATTAAAGCCTTTTCAATACTGCAAACCCTGCACATCACCAAATGAAAATTCATCAAACGTTGTCAGAGGAAGGGGAGAGCTGCTTAGTTCATGTATTTTAAGACTAGTGCTGGTAGCTAGCTAGCAGAGCCAGATTTGTGATGTTCAGAAAGCTTGTATTAATGAACCGTTAGCAGATTACATCTCTGATCATCACTCATTCCTATTTGCATCTTATAAAATATTCTGTTCAATATACTCATTCCAGGAATCAGAAAATGTTAATGTGTTTACCACTCAATGGCCTATAGTTGGAGTTGCAGATGTGTGTTTTACTCACTAATTTATATTCTTAAATAATTATGCAGCCCAAACAATTAAGCAAACAAGACTGAGCCCTGTCAGTCAAGCAGCACAGCACAAAATAACTCTTGTGGTAATGACAAGGTAATGACAGCTCAAAATACACAAGGAGCTTTACGAATCTGATTTCTCAGAAGCAGAATCTCCATTATATAACAGTAATGAAAAGATGGAACCATGATGTGATTATTCAATTATTATTATTATTCCATTTTTAGCTTTATTTCTGTTTCAAACACATCACTAAGCGATGGACTGTTACTTTCATTTACTGAGTATGTACCCCGGTCTTGTCTTGTTTTCTCTCTCTCTTGTTTGTGTGTCTGCAGTGTTGATATCGGTAGACTTACAGAGAAAGTAAGAGCCACAGTTTTTATTGATGCGTGGGCTCAAAGGCTGCCTCAGTGTAGCTGTCAGTGAAGTTGCACTTGCTTTTTATATTGTGCTGTTCCTTATAATAGGCACTAGAACTGCAATGGTGACAACAGTAAACAGACAGAGATTTTGTATACCCGGAGGAATCTTGTTGGCCTTCTCTGTTGTTTAAAATATACACAAAGTTGATAGCGCTAAAGCAAAGTTGCCACTCACAATTCCCAAAGAGACATCAAATTGAATATGTAATATGTAAATCTGCATCGAGTTACCAGTCAAAACATGTTATTTATTTAAAAACAATACGTATAACAAAATGGATGAAGGTTTGGATAACTTTGTTACACAGAGTTGTTTGCATTTATTTCCTTTATATTTCATGCACACTTTAAACGGGCTGTATGAGCGCGGAAGAGTTTTTATTAATAACTCATAGAAAGCTTTGTGGTTTGGGATCTTTGGCATCTCAGGACATTGTCTCCTTGCGCAGCCTGACCCCTTCTGGTCTTAATATCTCTGGTAAGGTGGTGTATATGCGTTTGAGTAATAACCGTCGGTGCGAGGGAGCGAGGGAGGACGGAACAGTCGTAAACAACGGAGCAGGAGCATCGAGGTCTGCGTGTCTATTTTTACTGCTGCGCAGGAGGAAGCAGCATGGAAATGCAATCGCTGCATAATGCATGGCCCCTGTGGAGCAACACTGGGGTGTTACACAACCAGGTGCACTCTCTAGACCCGAGCATCATGTACTGACCGAAACCCTGCTTCAGACCCAGTTTACATTTGAGGGGAGGTGTAAAGTGGGAACCTCAATGAATATTAATTTAAAGGTAGCACTCACTGATGCGTTTGATGGTTTGGACCAAGTTTTCAAAAGTAAAAAAATACACTCGTGGAGGGCAAAGATAATTAATAGTTTTAAAAAAAAGTTTTAATAAGTATAAACTTTTCTATAGATCAGAGATCTACTGTGTAATTTCATATATGAAAATAAATAAATCATAAATTAAATAAAAAATATATCGGCTTCCCCGAACACCCCCCCAATCTTGTATTGGTCTTACATTGGTTAATTTAAAGGTAGGGCAATTTCAGGCTAGCAATAGCTAGGTAGCTTTGAAAGCATGAGATCCCACCCTTCAGAGGGCTCTTCAAAACCATGCCTCCTCCAACACACATGAACAAGAAGCAAAAACATTTAGCAAAAACAGTTTGACAGGCAGATGGGACATCCTATCATTGCATGTGGATCTAATGCAATGATGGGATCAACATTCCATGGTCCATTCTATGGTCCTGCTCCTTACACAGAAAATCTCCACTCTCTCACTATATAAATAGACCACTTTTCTTAATGATACATAATTCTATCAAGATATGAAGATACTTTTAATATTCATATTTTTTTTCTGGAAAGAAACCCCTGCCTTCACCCATGGTGTAATTTTGTTGCACTCAATCCCATCGTTCTATATTATTTTTACTCAATTGTTTTACTCAATTTCAATAAATATATGATATATTAATCATACTTTTATAAAATTATCAACATTGTGAATTCGTATATTGTTATTTATTTTAATGCGCGCTCACTATTTTCTTTTAAACCGGAAGTTAGTTTGCGTATGAAAGTAACGTATGAAAATTTGACGTGAATATGATAATGTCAAACTTCCAAGCGTTCCTCATCTCTATTCTGGAAACTAAAGTCACACAAAGTAAGTAACTTGCTATATTATAATCGCTTTCTTGTAACGTTAGCAAAGGTTTGATTTGATATTGTATTTTAGCGTTAGGTTTATACAGATGTATTGATTGATGAAGCGTGGGGCATACAGGTTGTGTTGTCATAACAGCAAAATTGTTCTTAGTCTTGTGTGTAGCGTTGAATGACGTTTATACACCATTTGGGTTTTAAAAGAGTTGGTGACTACCTTACATTGCATTTGAGAGTAGATTGCGTTTGACAGTAGATATATTTATTGGATTTGTTTATCTGAACCGCTGTGGAGAAACTTGGTTTGTGATTTAAGGTGTCCGAGAGTTATATCTGTTAGTAAATGTTGTTTCAGTGTTTGCATCTAGACATAGATAAACTGTGCAAGAGAAATTTCCTTTTTAAACTGTTATTTTTTTCTTCCCCAGAATGCGTTTTCCCCACACACCAACCAATTGATGGTAAACGGCAATGCGTACATGCAATTTATTTCCTAAAATGACACATTGCAGACTGTGTGTATACAATGCTCGTAGCATCTGTTATTTTCATTACCTGCAGCCGGGTTTTGTATTTTACACACTTTAATTTGCATCACGCACAGGTACATCAATGATTTTGCTTATAATACGCTAAACAGCTATTGTATTTATATTATGCTGCTTTGGCCTGTCCTCTTGTTATGAATCATCTGTGATTGATTGATTGATAATCGTTAGTGCGTTATTAAAACCGTCTCTTTTAGCCAAGACTTTAATTACTGAGTTTATATGGGAACTTCATAATGACAAGTGAACGGCCATAAAATGGTATTGCCTGCCTGAAGGTTTTGTTTGTTCTGGTTAAGGTCGTGGCATAAGAAAAACTGGTACAAGACCAGCATATTAAGGGCATCCAGATAGGAGGTCACCTGGTTCATAAGCTTGATATGAATAATGTATTGAGTCGTGCGCAGAATGCGATTAAAATCTGCAGTGACTCATGAAAATAATATTGTTGTATGTACATTTTCACTCCTAAGTGCCCTTAGTATATTCATGCCCGTTCGGACGTGACTGTGGACCATTAAGCATTTGTCTGTGTTTGAATTCTTCTCACCACCCTGTGACTGTGACCTTGTAACAGATCAGTCATTCATGTCATGAACTCTTAGACCCGAAGGGATTTGATTTATAAATTTTTGCCGTTCTCTCAGCGGCGCATGCTGAAAATCTCTCTGACTATAGCCGTATTCCTCAGCTGGGCTGACAGAACTGTCAGATATTCCTCTGAGCGTACCACCCAGGCAGAGCTTGTTAAAACCTGATGTATTTATAAACAGCGTTCCTAAAAAAACGAAATATGTGCAAAGTCGCAACAACAACGTGAGTGTAAAAGTAATAAAAAAGCGGATGTATCAAATAGCAGCATGTTAATGAGAAATGCAACATTTGCCTTGTCTCTAACAGGTATTTATCACATGCCTCGGTATCAAGATAAAAACATAATTAAATCTGGTGGCAATTACTGAGCAGGATGAGGGCCTGTAGCATGTGGACTGGTGACCTATGAGAGCGCTGACTATCTTCCGTGTCAACTGGGTTTTAATTACTGCAGCTGTGCCTGACGCTTTCCCAATAATTGGCAATATTCAGACCTTTCTCTGCTTTGGGCATGCTGTAAATGAATACATTACAGTCAACAATGAAACAATGCAGAGCCAAAGTGACCTACAAAGTGGAGAGCGTCTGCGTTGTAGCTGCCATACAATGTTAGTTTCACGTCCTGTGGCGTGCAATATTTTTAGGAAATCCCTTCTGGTCTAAAAGAGACAGGTAGCAGGTGTGAGATCCAACATTTCATTAGGAAAAGACACTCGCACAAAACAGATGCCTTGTTTTATTGGCTACCGTATCCATGGTCGCCAAAAGAACAGTTTTAAATCTGCGTCCCAAGGCAGTTAATCACAAGGCTTTATATTAGAGGCCCCTTTACATTTAATGTCTGAATTGTTAAACATATGGTGCATTACAGCACAGTGTGTCCAGTCTTATCGCTGCATTGGGATTTGGGGTATTTATGTGATATTCATATTTTGGGCCATGTGTCCTACACATTCATAAGACAATAGCTGATTGCTCATTCCTAATTAAAGTGAGCCAGAATAAAACATGTAAATGAGACAGTACATCATCTTGTGTATTGGCACTCTGATGTTCTTAGATTCTTTAATTCACTGTGCACCATGTGGCTTTGACATGCTGGTTTGATGCAGAGCAAGCTATCTTGTGTAAGAAGCATTCCTCCACAGTCATTTCCATAATCATTTATTTTTCTCTTTCTCTTTGACAAATCTGCAGGCATTCCACAGTTTCTTCAGCTAGACTATGTAAAAGTTAAGTATGTATTGGTATATGTTAAAATACTTTCTCCTATCCCAGATTCATATGCAGAGACAACCAAGCAGGTGTGTAGTTGGCTACCTGGAGTAAGGTATCTGTTAGCATTCCTATTAATTTCAATGGCTTCACTGAAGTACACAGTTTGAATTGACATGCAGTTTATTTGTAGATTATTTGTATTTATTTGCAAATTGCAGACAAAGGAGTGTTTATGAAAAATCTGTTTGAAGTCAGCTATTATTTTGGCTATCTAGTTTGGTAACCGTAGTAACAAAGAAAGTACATCAAAGTACATACAATCTTAATTCTTTAATTTCTTAAAATATATATTAAGACTTCAAATATCTTCTTTGTGTGAGTGTTATATCTGTGCTAAGTGAAGCAGAGATCACAGTAATGTTGTTTCTTCAATAATGAAACCCTCTTCTGTGCAAGACTTTAATCTTTGCCATTAATTCATACTCCTTTAATGTTGCAGCACATCCTCTAAGAATAGACTAGCCTCTTCTATGAATAGGCACATGCTATTGGACACAGACCCATCCTGGGCACCATCACTATCACCTGCAGTGTGTTCTGTAGCTATAGTGTTGCAGTGTGCAATCTATTTCCAAAAGCTGTGCTTGTAGAACCGACTCGATGCCAAGATAGTGTCCTTAATCTGCTCCCGACAGCCTGCCAGAGATCTGACAGCCCCCACTGATTCTTAAAAGCAGATAGACAGAACATGTCTGATATGTGGATGCAGTGAATTACCCTGTTCTGTTTTGACCAGCACTCCTCTTGACTTGCTCAATTTATAAAGAGTCTTCCAAACTGCTACTGCAACAGTTTTTCTCTGTGTTCGCTGTAGAGAGCCCCTGACATGGATCTACATCACTTTAAATGGTTTGTGTTCACACTTGATCTGGATTGGACCGATAGTAATGCAGTTTGAAATGTTCCAGATAAGTCAATGTAAGACATAAACCAGATTTAAAGCATATTCCTGATCCCAAGAATCACAGGCCTTATGTGTCATATAGGGGAGATTTTGCTATGCTATTTATACCATGGTAGATATCCCCCAGTAAGCATGCCAGATAGTCCAAGTTCACAGAAACGGGACTAGTAACGTTTTTGTAAAGGCGCTTATATGTATGTGCGTATATATGTTGTGACATATATGTCGATATATCTTGTTTCTGTGGGGTGTTTGTTAGATACAATACCAGGCAGAGTTTAATTGCTTATGGTTGCCAAGCAACACTGCACTTTGGTACATTAATATAGATCTCAGTTGATGTGTAGTCACAGGCAGAGTGTTGGCGTTTGTACATTAAGTTTAAAAACGACTATTTTAAAATGTTAGTTTTATTATTTTTAGTATTTTTAACTCAAGTGTTACATAGTGTGAAACTATTTGTTTTTCTTATTTGTTTGCATCACATCTTGGTTATTTAATATAAACATTGTTATAATTAGTAATTTAAAAAAGTAATTAAGTCTTTGTTGTGATGTATTTTTACTGTAAGATGAACTTGCTTAAACTGACTTTCTAACTCTTAAAAAAAACAAAACATCACAGGAAATCTGATTTTTACAAACCCAATCCAGATTTCAGTCATAGGCACTTTGAAATCCAATTAAAATTGAATTTTTGGAAATGCATTTCAGTCTGAATGGTCAGTTTGGATTTCAGTTTATTTTGTCATCTGGGAGTGTGTATAAAATGACAGCCTGTACACTAGTGCGTACAGCTGTGTCCCGATTCTCCCATTTTTACTCACTTTTATAGTAAAGTGTTTTAGTAATAACTTGTCTCACTGGAGTTCAGAACTACAGCAAGGTGTCAAAATGGAAATGCAAATGAAACAGTTCAGTTTTTTGACCTCTTTTTGTCAACAATGAAAGATGCTCTCAGTTGTAGTAGGAAAAGTCTCTTGATGCTTAAAGTTTTTGTATGGCAATTGATACACATATATCGAATAATTACAAATGTCTGCGATTTTGCAAAATGACAATGCACACAGTCAGTCCTAAAGGTCATGTTTGATAACCAGATTATTGTGCAATGTGAGCAAGGCCAAATTTTTTGACTGTGTTCTGAATGGAATAATTGTGTACTACTTAGTGCATAGTATTCACTGTATACTGCATACTCTTATTTCAAGCCATATGTAAAACAGCATGTACAGTATTTTGCCATGATAACATTTACATATATGACAGATAAACATATGCTACATTTTTGCAGTATATGATGACTGTACTGCATATTTTCAGCAAGTGATGTCAGGTGTTTCAAGGTATTCCATGTAGACAGAAAATTTGCATACAGTGCACAGTATGCATACTGCAAAATAGCATGATTAGCATGCTATTCCTAACGTACTATTTTTTTCTCTTCGTTTCTGCTTCTATTTCTCTGTATTATGAACCTTTGTTGGGGTGCAGCCGGTTTCACCAATGGAAATGCAGACAGGAAGAGGGCAGGTAAACAGTCATTATCTTGACATGTCTGCAAGACGCCCCCATGTGTGTTCCAGTGACATAGCTTGGAAAATTGGCTCTGTGTTACTACATATTCAATGTAGGGCCCACATGGAGCCACCAGAAAAAAACCGAGTCATCCTCTTGTGTTGTGTGCAGTGAGCAGTCTTTTAAAAAATGAAAAAAAAAACCTGAATATAATTGCACCCAACAAAAGCCACCATTCCACTCTGTTACTTCTCATTCGGCAATCTGTCCGGAGTGTGTGACTGCTGATGCTTGAGTAGCAGGTGGAATGTTTTGGTGAGCCCCATGTGGTGGACGGAGAAACGGAGAGAGGAATAGACGTGTCCTCCTCCCTCAATCAAGTGTGCTTGAGTGCACAGCACAACAACACGTCGGCAGGCAGGGGCCTCTAGGGCCATCTGTGGGGACGGGGAGGAGACTGCTCGCTCCATCCCTGACCCAAACTAGCAGAAGATACTGTCTGCTCCACACATGTTCTCTGAGAATCGAGAGGTAGACGAGAAGAAGAGAAATTTTATGTGTGGCAATCCAATAACAACTGCTTACGAGCCTTTTAATGTTTTAATAGCATTGGTTCTTGAACACCCCCGTCGACAAAAATCAGATTTAATTTATCGGGTTCTTTTTAGTTGTCTGCTTTAATAACATAAGTGACACGTAACTATTAAATTATGGATTAGTGAAAGTGTGACTATTTTAAGATGTACGATCAGCCAAAGATGATTTGTATACTGCTTAAAGATTCATGAAATTTTGTAGTGACATCATAATATTTTTCTTCCATGGTCACATTATTTGTAGACCCTACGTGATGACCGTTTCCATGACTAACTCTTAAAACTCAAAGCAATGTTTTTGTGAAATTTAAAGTGCTATTAAAAGAAGCCTTGCGCTGGTGTGTTCTTTCACATTGATCCAGTCTCATTTTGATAAAATGCACAAATCCGCTTAAATCAATACTCAGACGACATTTAGACCGGGATGTCTGTGAGTTGGCAGTCAGCCGCCCTCGAGCAGTAATCTGGAAGGCTGGCAGATAGAGAAAAGGAAAATCGTGTAGGATGCATGTACAATGCTGCACGCAGGTTTGATTGCAGCCGTCAGAAGAAGACAAAAAGACGTTGTGTAGCTCATTAAAACTGATCCCTGTGATATCTTTGTTTTCAGCAGGATCTGTGGTATGACGAAGGCTTGAAGTCGCACGCCAAGCCCCAGCATGCCTGGGTGGGGCGCCGCCCCCCGTTCGCCTAGCGCTCCTCCTGATTCAGATGTCATTTGTGTATTCTCTTTGGATCAAAGGCAGGTCACGTTAATTAGCGGATTTCACACTCCTCTGCCAGCAAACACCCCCGTCTCCCCCTCCTCAGCTGTACTGTCACTGAGGCATTAGACATGTTAATCGGTTGCACAAGCCCGAGAGCATAATAGCAACTCATCAACACACATGTCTAGAGGTTATGGCCAGAGGTCATTATGAAGACACCTTTCTAAGGTACCTTATCGTGATCTTCAGCCCAAACCGGCATAAACACGCACCAGCGTGGCTCAGGTCTTCTGTCCTGTGGGCTTCACCCTTATAGGAGTGCAGAGTTTTAAAGTGTCTTTTTGATACACATCTGGGCTTCAGTTTCTCCTACTGGGCTGAGAAGAGAGCCACCTTTGCTAGTTATGGGTTCTGGAGGCTGGCCCGTGGTGCTGTAGCACAGAAGCCCTTTGAGAACTTCCGCTCAATCCTCAATCTTTTTGGCAGAGTGCACACTGAAGTGTTTTCTTATGCATGCTGATGTCCCACTGTTTGCCGTAGAGTATCATGGAGAATTAGCGCCATGTTGCGTCTCATGCATAAACAATCAGTTCAAGGGCGAAGTAAAGGACACAGATTAACCCTGGGTTTCAGACAGAGATGTGCCCTCATGCTTTTCAAGATTCTTTGAGTATGAGTGGTGTAAACACACATGAGAAATCCTGTTACTCTCAATATAACTAATCAGTATTTCAACAGGACAAATGCAGTATATTGAAGTGAAGTGATGTGCAGGCCAGGTATGGAAACCCATACTTGTAATTTGTTTGTGCGCGCACATTAGGAGTAGTGAGGACACACACCTGGAACAGTGGGCAGCACTTTGGCACCCGGGGAGCAATTGGTGGTAAGGGCATCTCAGTTGTTGACAGCATTGGGAATAGAACCTGCAACCTTAGGGTTACAAGGCAGACTCCATTGTCTCATCATATATAATATCATATGTTATTATATGTTCAATACTTTTATAGATACAATACTTAGATAAGATAAAAATACAATACTTTAGATTGTATAGTATCATATCTGAATATAATATTGTATTTGTCTGTTCTGAGGCCTAAAATAAACAATTTAACAAATGTCATTCAATAACATTCTGTTATTGTCTTGTGATAACTAACATTAAAAGCAAACTTCTGTATTTTTATATGTAGGTACTTGTGGTGTTGTGCTGTATGTTTTTTTTGTAAACAATGCTGTTTACAATGCTTAAGGTTTGTCATAAAGATGAGGTGTAATTTCTTAAAACACCTATTTCTGTGTTATCCGTTAGGTAGTACTGACATTTAAAGCGTGGTAATCCACAAAATGCTTACAGAACCCTTTATTTCTCTATAGTGACATCAAAATATATTTTACTCATGTGGGCACATTTTGCTTCAACACTAGTACAAAAAATTAGGCCCTGATGACCGTTTTCATGGCTAACTCATAAAGGATCTAACAGCGCTTGGTGGAAACTTTCATCTAAACTGCTATTAATAGAAGCCTTGAACTGGTGTGTGCTTTCATATTGATCTTGTTTCATTTTGATACAACGCACAAATCCACTTGAATCAATGCTCAGCCTGGTACCTTTCAGCCCAGCGTGTCTGATATTAGGGTGTAAGTTGCCCTCCAGCAGTAATTGTGAATTGTTCAGGCTTTGAGTATGCAATAATGGAACTGAGATGCACCCAAAGCCCATGAGAACATATAGCAAATAGAGAAAGATAGACTGAGACAGCCCTGAGACCCCGGAGCCCTCTAATCCCTATAGGAACCTGTAATTCTTCCTGGGCGTCTATTTCCTTCCTGTCAGTGTGAGGGATAGTTCCACCCAGTATCTTCATTAGGGGCATCATTTCCATACCAGGTCTGTCGGGCTGGTGTAAGACTGCCATATAACTGTTCCCAGCTGCAGGTGAATCAGCGTGGCAATTAAGAAAGACAATTAGAGCCCATTCACTTCTGCAGGCTATGGGTATAGAGATAAGCTCTAAGCCTCGACTTAATTGGATCATTGTCTCGGCAGAAACAGAAAATGCTAGACAAAAAAGGCATTAAAATGTGATTAGTTTACTGAAAAAAAATCCCTCCGTAAATAGGTTTTTAGTTTCTTGGAAAACTAGAGATCTAGAAATTTGTTGCGGCATTTGGGGCTTTCAGATTCACCTAAGTGAACTAAAAATGTGCATGGAATTTGATATCGAATTTCGCGACCTCATCTCTGCCCGTTGCATCATTTTTTGTTATGGGAGATGAAATTAGATAGTCGTACGTGCCCTGACAATTAGATAATGGAATGATTACGGCCAAGCTCTGACTCTGTCCAGCCTAAACCGGCTTTAGCTGGTCACTAGGCTGGTTTGGCTGGTCAGGCTAACAGACAAGTTTACCAACTAGCTAAACCACCTCAGCACTGGTTTAACCAGGTGGACTAGCTAAAGACAATACTGAGAAAAAAGCATAAATCATCTAAGACGAGAAAATTACTGGGCTGGTTTAAGCTGTTTTCTTAATCAGGATCCTCTGCCCTAGCCATTGGCAGCCTGAAATATTTCCTTAATAAACTGACAATGAGTGTCTCATTGTTTTGTTTACAGGCTGACATCCTAAAATTGTCTGGATTTCTGGTGAATAGCACAATCAGTGCGTGTTTTTAAAAAAAAGTTAGCATGGAAATAGATTTGTACATTTTCTCAAGGAAAATTGAAAACTCCCCACAACAATATTAGAGTTGAGAGTGGTTGCCAGGGCATTGCTGTAGGGTTGCTAAGGTGTTCTGAATGTTTTTTACCGTGTTGCTGCACTGTTTCTAGGTTTTTTTCGTGGTTACGTTGTTAGGTGGTTGCTAGTATGTTATGGAAGGTTGATATTAATCAGCCTAAACCAAATGTTTAATTCAACTAAGGGGTTTAAATATTAATAGGGTTAATTGTCACAGACGTGCCAGCAGTCAGATTTGACTTTTAAATCAACTACAAATGAAAAATCTGTGTGTTATTTTCTAATTTCTCCAAGTAAAACGTATGTGGTCAACTCAAGGCTTATTTTTGTATTGGTTGATAAATGGATAAATGGATCCATTCGTTCACTCTTGTCTTTAATTTAAATGTTTACTAAATGACACAGTCTTCAGTATTGAGGAAAGTTAGAGGATGTTCAAATACCAGTGTGTGACAACACCGACTCTATCCTGAGACTCAGATGCAGCGTTTGAGCAGGGTCAGCATGGTGAAGCGTGTTTGACCTAGCTAGCAAGGGAAAGAAATTGCAGTTTTTGCCCTTTGCCCCACACCTGTGGCCACAACAATACACACAGACCATGAGAAAGAGGAAACACGTGTGACTGTCACCAGACCTCAGTGTGTGTGAATAAGTGTGTTTCCTTTTCCTGCCTCTCAGGTCTGATAAGAGAGAGGAAAAACAGGATGAAAGACAAGACAGACGGCAGTGGGGCTCTTTTTCTTTATGTACTCTTTCTGCCATGGGGATTAGTTCTGAGGTTAGCTTGGTGACAAAGGAACATTGTTCTCAGGAGACTGTATGTGCAGTGCTGTCTTCCCCTTAAGAGGAATCAGGTCTTGGGTATTATGGGTATTTTTTGCAGAATTCTAGTTTCCTTTAAAAAAAAAAAAGAGGTTGAGGCCTGCCTCAAGTGAAACAAAAAAAGTTCTTGTTCAAAGGCTGGTCTAAAACGTGACTCTAAAACTGATCGTCAATCACTAAACACTAATCAGTGTTTGGGGGGTGTGGGGGGGTGTTCTGTACAGAGTGTTGCAACACGCCTTTGCACATGCACTGAGGCGTTGCAAAGAGTGGCTACCTAGTGCGGACATTTTCTTTAAAGGTGGGGTAGGCAGTTCAATGTCCTGCCCTTCGTTCAGAGCGATCTCCAAAGTACAAACATGTTATGGTCCCGCACCTTCCACAAAGGTTATATAAATGTATAAATACTTTATAACACACAATTAGTGTGAGAATGGTACTAGCGCAACGCAGGATTGCGTTCACAATAAACTCCACAATCCAAATCTAAGAACTGAATGTGCAGAAAAGCTTTGTAAAGTAATCCGCTGATACACAAGACGACAGAAAGAAAATTACAATCAATGTGGATTTCCTGCGACAGAGAGCACGTTGGCAATCCACAATTCGTTCACAGACACGGGCTGATGGTGATTCTTCCCGACACGGGCCGAATTGATATGCACTGAGAAGGAAACGTGGAAGAACAACAGGCTGCTCTCAGAGATAAGCTTTCTCGCTCCTCTTCAGATGTGCATGTGTTTACCCTGAATAATTTAAGCTGTACACTCCAGCAACTGTCTGATAAAGACTCTGTATGACATTAATGAGTCGGAGCAGTCAGTAGATAGCAATTGAAGTGCTGGTATTAGCTATTTGAAGCTTGTTGATGTGACTACTCGGCAGAGCAAGAAATAGGCCATAATGGTGTATCTCAGCAGATTTACTGAAGTGCCGGATACATATCTGAAATCGAGCAGGGGGAACAGAGACACGATGAGGTCAATTTGTGGTGGATTATATATTTTTTTGTGTCATTATTTAGGCTGAACCATTAGTGAAGTGAAGTGTAATTTTGCTAACAAATTTGAGAATTATTTGTCCATCTGTTTCATTTTTTATGGCTTGTGTAAATGTGTAAATACATCTATTGAAATTTAGCTCTCTAAATTTCAGTGTTTCCAACCACATTTGGGTTCTGTGGTAATATTCTCTCCTAGAACAGCTTTCCCAAAATATTTTCATATTTTTATGCAGATTTTTTTTTTGTTACATGTTGCAATAAAGCTGTCGCAGAAACATATTTTCACCACATGTCTCATTAAACAGACAGTAATAACAATCGTTTACAATAGTTTATAGTTTTACTAACTTTTACAAATTAACACGTTTATTTTTTTATCTTTTCAAGCGGATTTGCTAATCTCTCATTCATTTTAAAAATCCGGCCCCAGTCGAATGATTTAAAATTGGACAGGACGATATTTTGCAAGTATTGACTATTATTGTCATTTTTATTTTGTCTTTAATGGTCTTTCTCTCACGTCACATACATTTGAGTTGCTGCATATACATTCAAACCACAACAGCTCCACCCAGGAAGTTCACTGGTCAGAGCTGATACTCAATGGAATCTGCAGATGTGTGTTCTGAACTATAGGGGAATTTTGAATGGGCTGACCCGGTGTGACCCCAAGCGTGGGCCAGTGGACGGGACTCAGCTGCTTTTCAGATTTTCCGTGAGGAAATAGACAGAAAGCATGTGTGGATAGAAAGGCAGGAAATGTGTGTGAGTCAGTGAGTGAGTTACTGAATGGATTGGTAAGAGGGAGGGTTCAAAACAAGGGTGAAAGAGGACAGACTAAATCAGCTTCTAAGCAACTGTTATCCCCAGATAAGTTGGTTTTGTCTTGAGTCTTTAAACACCTTCTGTAATTACTTCACTTATCCTGGGCAGTTTATCGGGATAAACTGGAAGATTTTGTTTAAATGTTCTGAGTGTTTGACCTCTTTTCCTGACCCCTGACCCTGCTGAATCCTGACCTTTGAGGTTTAAGTAAACAGCAGCGTTTTTGGATGGCAAACCAAAGGTGCCTGTGCTGTGAAGATACTGCCTAGATTCCCCTGAGGAAGACTGTCAGACTTAGAGAAGATGAGCAGGGTGCTATTTTTACAAACCTGTGTTGGGATTTAAGCAGATTTTGTTCATAGTAAAGTTTGTGACTGTAGGTTGCAAGTAAAATTTATAGACGTTTATAAGCTTATATACATAAAGTGTCTGTGATTATTCTGGTCTGAAGACATGGTTTTAGTCCCTCCTTTGACGTTAGTTGCTGTTTAATATTTTATTGGTCATGGTATTGCCTGTCAGATAAAAAAAATTGTTGTTCTGATTTCTTACAAAACTAAAACTTCTCTTAACCTGCCATGTAATTTAAGGTCTAATTCATATCCATAGTACAAACAGTGTGGGCCTCAGTTTACTCATTTAGAGTTTATGAATTAATTATGTTTACATTTATGTTTTTGTCACAAGTAATGTTAATCCCCAGACAGTCTAAAGATAAGAATATCCAAACATGTTTTTTTTCTTCTTTACAGTTGTAGATGTCATAGTAAGCGTAAGTAATATTTACGACAAAACAGTGACAACAGACAGACAGATCTAGGAGTCATATCAGGAAGAATCGCAGCAGACATTTTGAGAGCGTACTTGAAAAGTGCGTGTGTGTATGTTTGTACACGTGTATGCTTGATAATCAGGTAAGGGAGTGTTTATCCTGCTGTGTTTGCATGGCTGTGTGTGAGATCATGTGTTTTCCTTCCCTCTATTCTTGGAAGGAGGAAGTCATTTCTTAGGAATTTCTGCCTTTGTCTCTGCCATCATCTTTGTCAAGTTCATTCAAAATACAAAAATTCAGTCAAGCTGTCAATGTTTCAACAAATTGCCATCAAATGCAATACATAAAACCTATTTTTATAACGCTCCCAGTTCCTACCCCAAAACAAGCGTGTGTTTGAAGTGGCGCTCTTCTGCACGGAGGCGTATTGTTTGAAGCACATGTTAGTTAAACTACCACGTTTGGCATCATTTCCTGTTTGCAGCTTCCAGCCTGTCAGGAAGACGAGCATTTCCTGTGCTGGAACGACCATGAAACCCTTCAATTTATGCCACATCCCACTCCACATATCATCTCCTTTAGGGCAGTTGATATAGTTTCCCCTCCTCCCTGGTTAGGAATAAATTGCTCGCTTTTATGGGCAAAAAACTGCTCGTTGTGCAGTAACAGCAGATATTTTATATGCAAGTTAATGAAGAAATGTTGAAACAAAAGCGTGGTTATTGCCATCCTTAGATTGGAGGTTTAACAAAATATGATCATACATCTTAAGCCAGCAAAGCGGACATTAAATTATAGCCTAATACAATGTATTTCTTTGAAAGGGCTCTTAAGTAGTTTTTTATGAGTCCTTTGACATTTTCACCGGTTTCAGTCAAGTCTGATGTTTCATCTCTCTAGCAGTGAATTATGTTTGGAAACAGTTGAGTGAAAAAATCAAAATTAACGACCTATAATCAAAAGGAATCATATTTTTCCTCTAGTATTTATACATTTGAAACAAAACTCCCGTTTGCATTCATTTATTTCAGCCTTTGTTTTTTTTTATGGTAACCTTTATAGACTTGCAAGAAAGTCATGTTTCTTGGACACATACCATGCCTGTTCTATTCTTTAAAATGTACATTTACATTTCTGCATTTAACAGATGTGTTTATACAAAATGACTCGCAGTGCATTCAAGGTATACAACTTGTGATCCCTGGGACTTAAAACCCATAATTTGTTTGCGCTGCTAATGCAATGCTATACCAGTGGAGCTACAGGAACCCTAAAATGCCTTCATGTATCATGCAAATAAATATGGCATTTACTTCTATTATATGTTTCAGTATCATGGTATAAGCATCTATTTTTGGTACTGCCAAAGTAGTTTTTAGGGGTTGAAAATGGAATCATGGGAGATTTCCATTGCACTTGACTTTCACATCAATCCCGTGATGGCATATTGCATGCAACAAAACATTGGGTGTCCCTAGCCACCCAAGAGTCCTGTAAATTTCTTATTATCTTTTGCTATCACTTCCTTAATTAAGTGACCTTTTGTTAGTTAGCATCAGTTACAGGGGTTTAGCCCTATTAAAGCAATAATCACATCAGTGGCATAATTTCCATTTAATCAACACACTAATTTTAGTACCGTTGTCTCGACTCACAAGGGCACGGGGACGTATTACATTAATAAACTTGGCATGGATGAATGTGTTCTCCGCCACCCAGACGATTCGACCCCTGTGCCAAGTGGAGGGGAGGAGGGTGCGGGCTCGTAAATGGAGGGGGCTGGATATGCACATTAAGCCACTGACACAGATCCCGAGAGACAGAGCTGGAAATTTGCAGCCTCCAGAATTCCTCTTTTTCCTGATTAGCCTAGGTGGGGTTATTCAGCAGTCACCGACACATCCATTCCTCCAAATTAACAATACGATTAATTGGATTTACTCTACACTGTTGACACCAGATGTGCTGTTTCAGGTTGTGGCTGTTGAGATTAAAAATACTGCCGTATTTGAGTGCCTGTCAGTGCGTCAGGAACATAAGGCTTGTATTAGGAGGGGGATGACGCATAAATCTCACATTTGCTCTTGGTTTGAGGCGATGACAATGTGAATTTCAATTACCAGCATCAGCTATAATAGAGCGAAGCTGATGAGGAAATCTCACTGGAAGACATTTACAAGGCTGCGAGAATGTGCAGTAGAAGTACCTTTTCTTTCACATAATTACTCTCTAATTAACCATTAGTTATTCGATTAGCCCTTTTAATCCTTGAGTCATGGGTACGAGTTTCTAAATGGTGGCTTAGTCATTGGCAGGCTTGTGACGACTAATTAAAGGACACGATGCACAAAGCGGCCCACTGAGAGAATTTTGGGAGGGGGGGGTCATAGACATTTATGAGGGTCATTAATTTGTAATAAACTCAAATTATAAAACAGATAGTTACTGCTAAAACGTGATTGGGTGAGCCACATTTAAAGCCGTTGTAAAATCGCTGATTGACGCACAAAAATAGAGTTCAGTTAGGGGACCTGTACTGTTGTTGTGTATTGACTTGCAGAACTGGATGGTATATGACAGAACTGTATTGTTTTCTTCATGTTGCTTCTGATTGTGCCTATGGCCATTACTTAACCATGGTTTCTAGGCTCACATTGTGTCTG
>JAZGTJ010007214.1:0-23301 GCA_036877575.1 Botia almorhae
CATCTGTAAATATTATCCATAGCTTCTCCCTGTACATATCTCCTATAAGTGCACTCATAACTTATAAATTATACCTATATCCTGCACTTGCTGCTTATTGCACTACTGGTTAGACCTAAACTGCATTTCGTTGCCTTGTACTTGTACATGTGTAATGACAATAAAGTTGAATCTAATCTAATATAATCTTACTCTTCTTCTTTTTCTGGACAAACCTTCAGTACATAACTTGTCCCACACGGTTTGTCGTAGACCTATAAATGAGGGGTCAAATCGACCAGCTCATTGAGGAGAGCTGTGCTATGACTTTTATAAGCAATTGGGTGTACAATGTTTTTTGAGCACATGAAAAAGTGGGTGAGAAATTCCATAGACTCATGATCCTGGTTGGATCAGTCCAGGGTTTTGTTTGTCTTTGTGATTTAAATTTGTGGATTACACTGTAACTATTCATCAGTAGTATTTAATATTTTGGCTTTCATCAATATTTATGTTGGTCTTGCTTCTGTAAAAATATTTTTTAATTCCAAAATTTGGTTGATTTGACACAGAATGACCCTGTAATCCTAGGTGAGAATATACATACACACCTAGGTATTTAAGCCCCTGCTGTGTGGGTAATCTCCAGACTTTGTTAAATCAGACCATATTTTACAACAAACTACTAGTAAAGCTTAGCGGGTTACACTGAAAAAGATGCAGATAACATTTAGGCTAAATGTTATTCTAGAAAGCCTTATATAAATCTCTATCTAATGACTTTCTTCTAAATAATCTAATTAAAGAAGACTTCTGGACTACAAAAAGCCATAATTACTAGAAATGAAAGACATGACAAATGGAACCCAAAAACAAACAGACAATACAGACATATGCACAAGTGCGGTGCTGAGTAAGGCGAAAGTATAATCAAGTTAAGACATTTGTCATGAAAGACGGTGTGTAGACATCCTCGGGTCTCTAAGTATTTCCATTATACTCTATTAAGCATGGAGAAATTTCAATTGCTCCAGTATTCTTAAAAACACATGTTTTTTAGGGCAATGAGATCTTACAGAAACTAATGCACACATCACATTTACTGCAAAAGTACCTGTGGGACAGTGGGAAAGCCATTAAGAGTTAACCACAGAAGAGTGCCAATTCAACCTGCTCAAACTGTTTTCATACATCTGTGGGACAAGGTCTTTAAAACAAAACTTAAATAGACAGAGGTAAATTACAAATAGACAGCAAGGTTTTGAGGAAACAGAAGCATGTGTAATATTTCCAGAGCTTTAAAAGTTTCGTTTTGCTGGGTAAATCCTGTTAGGAGTTTGTACTCAGAAGATTCAAATAATGTAACTATACATCTATATATACTATATTGCCAAATGTATTCGCTCACCCATCATCCAAATAATTGAATTCAGGTGTTCCAATCACTTCCATGGCCACAGGTGTATAAAATGAAGCACCTAGGCATGCAGACTGCTACAACAAACATTTGTGAAAGAATGGGCCGCTCTCAGGAGCTCAGTGAATTCCATCATGGTACTGTGATAGGATGCCACCTGTGCAACAAGTCCAGTCATGAAATTTCCTCGCTACTAAATAATCCACAGTCAACTGTCAGTGGTATTATAACAAAGTGAAAGCGATTGGGAATGACAGCAACTTAAAATCACAGAGCGGGGTCAGTGAATCCTTGAGGCGCATAGTACGCAGAGTCAATCACTACAGAACTCCAAAGTTCATGTGGCCTTTAGATTAGCTCAAGAACAGTGCGTACAAAGCTTCATGGAATGGGTTTCCATGGCCGAGCAGCTGCATCCAAGCAATACATCACCAAGTGCAATGCAAAGCGTCGGATGCAGTGGTGTAAAGCACACCACCACTGGACTCTAAAGCAGTGGAGACGCGTTCTCTGTAGTGAAGAATCACACTTCTCCATCTGGCAATCTGATGGACGAGTCTGGGTTTGGTGGTTGCCAGGAGAATGGTACTTGTCTGACTGCATTGTGCCAACTGTGAAGTTTGGTGGAGGGGGGATTATGGTGTGGGGTTGTTTTTCAGGAGCTGGTCTTGGCCCCTTAGTTCCAGTGAAAAGAACTCTAAATGCTTCAGCATACCAAGAGATTTTGGACAATTCCATGCTCAAAGAGCAGACATTCGTCTCCGAAAGCAAGATGACATGACCATGTGTATTGCATTTCGTTTGCACAATCTGAGGCACAAGTAATTTATTTTTTTCTGAAAAAGACCTACGGCTTTTCCTATTTCAGCAACCTCCATCTTTAGAGACGTGGCGTCAAATCCATAAATTGTTATAAGATTTTGTTATATTTGACTCACTAGATGGAAACAGTGGTTTATTTACTGTTAAATGATTTAGGGGATATTCCAATTGCACACTTAATTTGCTTTGAACAGATGAAAACAACTTTGGATGGAAAATAACTATTTTATTGGAATACATTTTGCTACTTCTGTACTTATTGTACAAAAACTACTATGGTACTACCATGTTTTTGGACAAGTACCATGCCAGAACTTTGTATGTTTAAGTACCTTGGACCATGTAAATACCATGATACTGTACTTTTTAGCTACACAGCTGCAAGGGACACAATAAAGTGGTGATTGGTCTGGTTCACTACATCATTATTCAACAAAACAACCAGCTGAACCAGTCAAACCAGAGGGTATTTGCTTAATAGTACAGGTTTAACCTGAACTGACCTACTCTATTATTATGTCTCTATAAGAAATGTGTGTGTGTGTCTGGGTGAATGGTATATCATCAAAAATTGTTTGGACCAGACAATGACACTAATAAGGAAAATGGCATAATAAAGACATTAAATACTCATTCTGAAAATCTGACAAAAGTGTAAGTGTTAGGTTAAGTGGTATTGTTAGGGACAGAAAATTAGCTTGGAATAAAACTAGGGATGGGTTAGGGTTGGGTTTAGGTTAGTAAATAACCCTTCAACAGAAAACTTGTGTGCTTGTGTATGTTGTTTCTTGGGCAAAAAGCAAACATCCGTATTACAGACATGAAAACAGGTAGTATTCTACAATACAAAGTTAGTATAATAGTAACTTGATATTTGTTCCCATGTAATTTAAAACAGCATGGGAACCTGTCGCGATGAAGTGTGTGAGTGTACAGTATGTGTGTGTCATTTTAAGGTTTAATGTTGTGGTGGTGAAATCAATGATGAAGACAGTAATATTAGCATTAACAACAGTATTCTACTTGGAAAAAATCCAAAAGAGAAAGAAAAGATGTTTACGTAAATGCTGCATGGTTCATCTGGAACCTGCACCTGCAACCTTCCTTTTAGTCACAGGTCCATCACATCATTTGGGTTTGGCATGTTTATCTATCAGCACTATCCCTGTCTCGGGCTGGATTGGTAAATTGGCAACGCAGTATGTAATAAATCCATGAGACTACATCCATGTAATCTTTTCTGCGGGAAGTCACTCAACTATCGCCAGTAGCAATACGTTTTCCACTGATAAGCCGGTGCTGCCTACTGAAGAGCGAAAGATAGGTTTTCCTAACTCCGTGGATGACTCATTCTCCCTCATTCTCAGAAGGCGACTTTGAGTCTGAGTTTGTTTTATTTTTTAAAGTATTTGCTATTATGTTCAAATGTGGAGTTTTAAATGCGGATGGGCTTTGTAGAAATATATGCGGTTAGAAGAGTGGGACATTCAAGAGCTACAATAACGTACAGTATATGAAAAATAATGTGTTTTTTGAACAATATTGATATTATGCCAAAACACTTCAGAAGGTATTCAGACAATGAGGTTAGAAGAGTGGGACATTCAAGAGCTACAATAATGTACAGTATATGAAAAATAATGTGTTTTTTGAACAATATTGATATTATGCCAAAACACTTCAGAAGGTATTCAGACAATGAGCCTAAGCACACAGCCAAGACAACACAGGATTGACTTCCATCCAGCTTGAGAGAGCTTGCAAAGAAGATTGGCAGAAAATCTCTTAATGCAGGTGCAAAGCTTGTTGCATTACACCCAAAAAAACTTTAATTGCTGTAAATTGCTGTAAGCTGTAATTACGGCCTAAGGTGCTAAACTGAGTAATGGGTCTGAATAATTAAATGTGATATTTCAGTTTTTATTACATTTACAAACATTGCTAACATTCTATTTTTAATTTGTCATTATGGGGAACTAGATTGAGAAAAAAATAATTTAAATGATTGCACTGCATTAATTTAAATAATCAGGCTGCAATATAACAAAATTGAGAAAGTGAGGGGGTCTAAAAACTTTCTTAGGGTGTTTTCACACCTGAGTGTTTGTTTCGTAACCTGGTGCGTTTTCGCCCTTGGTTCGGTTCGTTTATGCAAATGTGAACACGGCAATCACGCTCGGATCCGCACCGAAACAATCGCTCTGAGACTGCCTGAACGAGGAAAAATACAATTATTTTTCTGTATGCTGTAGATATAAAGTCACATTTGCTTAATTCTTATTTGCAAACAATACAGTAGGAAAGTATGCATATTGAGACAATACTTAACAGTGCTTTAAACTGATGTCATCTGACTAGAAAGACAGAATTACAATTTTAAATATTTTTTTTCTAGTCTTTTAGCTAGACCTTCTAACTGTCTATGTTTGGCTGAGCTCAGAGTGTGATGGGGGTGGGCTAGAGATAGAGACTCATTCTCTGATGAGTCTAAAAATGACTATTGAGGAAGCAGCCACATTACCACAGACTTCAACTGATACTACAGCAGACAAAGGCTGAGGTGGGTTCACTTTGAGTTCAGCTGACCTGTGCCCGTCTGAGATCTTGAGCAATTTACTGTGCTCCGAAATGTTACGGAAAAGGTGATAAAGTGATTATGAAAAGAGATGCACCTTTTAAACAACCTTGAAAGACTCCCACACTAATCCACTCACTCTTTTATTCTCTCTTGCACTAATCACATTTCTTTCTCTTGCTCCCTCACACAAAAGTTAACAAGAAAACCAGAGGATCCGTTATGGTGTTTGTGGGAGAAAGCCAAAAACACAAAACACCATAGCAAAACATGGACTGACCAAGAACAAAAAAACAGTATATACAACTCTGGAAAAAAAACACTGCACAATTATCAGTGTAACGGAAAGCCAGACTCACAGACAGAGGTTAGTTAAGATGACAGGTGTATTTATTGCACAGATGAGTAATGGATAAACAGGTATGATAAAGTCCGGATATATGTATGACAGGAATGGTAATGATGATACTGACGATGAGAATCCAGGAGCTGACGATGACTATTGAGACTGGAGAAGGAGGTCACACACACAACACTGGAGAACACGAAGGAGATCTTGGAGACAAACATGAACTGGAGCAGGGAAGTTGTAGAGACTGTGTAGTGACTGTGAACATTGAATGTGCTTCCAGGCTCCACCCATCAGGTTCTCTGGTTTTGCTCTTTATAGGCATGCGTTTAAATAAAATGAACTTGTTTAATTCTATAAACTACTGACAATACTTCTCCCAAATAAACAGTCATTTAGAGAATTTGCAATAAATTAACTCCTGTCAAGAAAACAAAATGCAGTGTTCTCAGACCTCAAAATGCAAAGAAGAGTTGTTCTCTACTTATCTTTCACATCGCTGTTGGGTGACTTTATGCCACTCCTGGTGCAAAAATTCAAACAACTCAGCTTTGTTTGATGGCTTGTGACAATCCATCCTCTAGATCACATTCCAAAGGCATTTAGGTCTGGAGATTGGGCTGGCCATGACAGGGTCTTGATCTAGTTATCCTCCATCCAAACCTTTATTGACCTGGTTTTGTGGCATGGAGCATTGTCCTGCTGGACATCTAAACTCCTTCTAAACAACAGACAACCAGGTGTTTGGCAAAGCTGAAAATTGGACTCATCAGAGAAGATGACCTTACTCCAGTCCTCTATGGTTTAGTCCTTTTATTGCAAACCTTGTTCTTATGAACCATCTTTGAAATTTTAAGAATGGAAGCAAACTGACAATCACTGTATCCCCCTGCTAGTAAAGCCAGAATTGAGCCCTTCTTTTCCTCATTCAAAATTGTGACTTCTTTGGTATGGGCAAAAGTTCATTATTTAATTCCACTTACTTTTGAGGTTCTAGTCACACCGTTTCTGCCATCCAGCTGGTCTTATTGCAAAAGGGTAATGATGACCACAACCAAATGATGACCATTTCTATACTTTTCTTGTTAAATAACATTTGGTTTAGGTAATCACTTAATTGGCACTTTATTAAGCAGAATGAGATGTGCCTTTGTTGAAATTCAACAGACACTACAGAATGGCTGCCATAAATGTAGAGAAGAAAAATCTGGAGTGGTTTCCTAATTTTGCCCAGAGCTGTATACACACATGACTTAAAGGGCTAACAAGACATGTAAAAACACTCAATAACTAGGGCTGCAGAAGAGGAGCTAATGAGGAAATAATTAACAGGATAGACTAAATTAACAAGGGGTGGGAACAAAGAGACCAGAAACACAGGACAAGACACAAAGAACATACATAATTGTGACAGTATCACATGGGGGGAGCCGTTTTGTTAAATGAACCTTCCTTTTTATTAGTCATATGGACATAACGGTCTTATACTCAGAAGACACTCAAAATAAAGGGAAGCTACAGCTCAAACACACAAAAGTGCATGTATCTATACAACTGCATATTTTATGAAGTATTGTGTTGGCTTGGCAAGGAAAACATACTGTTATTGGTCATTCAGAAATGAATTTCAGAATTATTTAATTGGGGGTTAGTAATGAGGTTAAGGGGGAGTTAGAAATCTCTAGCCAGTAACTAAATGCAATTCCTCAGATCTTTCAAGGTACATCCACCAAACTTGGCAAGATTCTATAGTCTGTTCTGACAGGGAATACTGTTTTATCTTATCAGACTAATAGATTTACTGTATTTGACAATTAAGGGTACCACAGTGAAATTAGCGAAGACAATAAGAGTTTCTACAGGTGCATTGCAATGTGTAACTTTTGCCTCTCCATCACTAGCTCTATTTAAAACATCACATTTCAGGCTATTTTACATACTTTTATGTAGGTATGCTGAAGTCAAACTGACGATTCCCATGAAATTTGACCTGGCATCAAACTATGAAATGTTACTAAAAACTTATTGCAAATCTGTTACTACTTTCTCAATAACTAATTTTTGTTCATTTTTAACAAGAAAAAGTTATTCAGCTGATTGGGCTCGGGCGCAGTTTGCATGTGTGATTGCAAACTGCACCAGAGCATTGGAACAGCTACTACTACTCTGTGCACTACAGTCATCAATACGACAATAAACACCTTCTGTTACTACTTGGATAGAACTTTTCAACTAATTAAATTAGAGTATATTTAGATTTACAATAGGTATGGTTCTCAACTTGATGAATAGGAATTATAGTTTATGAATTAAACTGCAAATTCCTGCATCAAGCCAGCTGTCTCCATAATAACCATATGATATGTTCTATACAATTAAATAAAAAGTAGGTTAAATGTCACCCAAACTGGGCCCAGCGTATGAAGTTCTGAACTTCAACAGCAGAGAAAAGAAAGCCATTGTGTAGAACTGTGTCGATTATCTATAATGGTTTTAAAGTGTGGGGATAGATACACTTACAAATTATGTCTGCTCTGCTAAATTGCTATGTAAATTAATTGTTTTGGTTCGTTTAAATAATTTTTTTTTGTTTAAATATTCGTTTACGTGTTTACAAAGTGTGCCAAATTTCAAATGAAAACACTAAGTCCATTTTTCTATTTCCCTTGTCTTACGCACTACGACCCAGTCATATTTAAATTTCAATAGCAATTATCCATTTGTGATTTCATTTCCTTATTGTTGCGTACTGAGTGTGCCGAAATTCAAAAGCAATCACAATTCTCTTTGCATTTGCATTCATGATGTCAGTGTCAGGGTTGGAACAATAACCCTCTCTTATAATTGATATCAGTTTATATTAGTTATTTATTAAAATTAGTTTTTCTGCTGAACTAGACTAAAAATCTTTAGCTTTTAGTAGAACTGGTGATGCAGTACCTTGCTGGAAGATTTTGTTCTGCTGCTGTGGTTGTTGTCAATGGAGAGATTGGCGTCCTCATGCACACGGTCCAGGAGCCAGAGCAGAAATTCCAACGCATCATGCTGAGCATTCCCCTTAAATTGGGAGCCATACTTGGACACAACAGTCTAAGGAAGGAGCAAAAAAATCGACAATTTAATAATAATAATTATTATTTTTTTAAAACTTAAATTAAATCTTGTAAAAAAAACTTTCTTGATTGTTGTAACATCTTTGTTTATAGTAATTTGTATAGTGTGCATTGTAACTTTGCCAAAACTTTGGCTTAAAATTTAAGTTTTTTTAGTTTTAGTGGATTTAAGAGCAAGTAAAATATCCACACTCTCATTTAAGTGTCCAGTGACAGGGGCCATTCAACATATACAGTATGATAAACATAATCACGTTATTAGCACCAGACATGTATAAATTTATATGGCACAGACTATTTCATAACATGGTATATGTATTGTTTAGTATCATTCTAATTTAATGGTCAAAATAATTTAGTGATTTAAAAAAAATTATTATATATTAAATAATTCTATATATATTGTGTGAATGCACTTCGAAATTGTTATGTTTTTCAAATAAAAATGCACACAAAGATGATACAAGTACTGCTGACACAATCATAACAAACATGATCAGATCATAATGATCTCTTTTTCTGCATACTAACATTAAAGCGAGTTTTGGGCTATTCCCCAAAGCTTTAAAAAGACCAGAAATATATAGGCTATTTAGTATATTTAATAAAATGTATATGTTCTGTACTGTAAAATCACGTCAAAATTAATAGCAGTTCATTTAGTATCCACAGTCCACAGATGCCATCACTTTGAGAGTCAACAAAAGCAGATACAGGTAACAAAAAATTAATACCCATGACTCCTGATAATATATTGAGGTCTTAAGAAGAAAAACTGGTCTGTGCAAGAAACTGAATACCATGTACAATATTTTAGTAGGGGGGTAACATTATTAAAAACCATACCAACAACCCATGATACACCACCCACGGTACACACTGTGGAACTCTAATGGCGTACCGAATGGCCACCATCCCCTTCTAAATATTTAGAAACAATTCGGATTTGCTTTCAGGGGTTGTGTCACGACGCACAGAGGAAGAACCCAATCGCAGACAGCGATAAACACAAAACCTTTTATTTAAATCAATATAACACAAAACCACAAAAACAAAGTACTAACTCTGGTCGCATGTCTTAGCTTGCCTGTCACCTCCTATGGAGTACACAGCCCCCCTGATGTTTCCAGTACACATTTTGTGTATTTTCCAGGACCATATGGAGGAGTTTAAAAGATCGGAGCAGCTCGTTGTCTGATTTGGAGGCCAGCAAAAAAGAAAGGCTGTCTCCAAACAGAGGCTATCCTATTGGATTGTGAATGCCATTGTTTTGTCTTTCTAATCCCAGAGTGTGCAGTGTCCCTTCAGGGTTTGTTCAAACTCAACTAAAGCAACAGTCTCATCTTGGGTACTTTCTAAAGGCACCCCTTTGGTTGATATCTGTAGAGCTGTGGGCCACACCCAAAATTTTTGTAAGGTTCTATAACCTCAAAATTGATTCAGTTTCTTCTACCCGTGCTCTGAACACAATCTTGAAGAACTGGCAGAATGTCAAGACTGCAACAGCACCTTTCCCCCTAAAGGCAATAACAAGTGCTTGTTGTACCATGTGAGTTCCCCTTTGATGAACCCTGGATACTGATACATATATCATTTTGACTGGAGCCTGGCAGAGGGGCTTGGCAACTGCATCTGACATTTGTGGCTACCCAACCAATTAGCTTACCGACGAATCATCATATCCCATATGTAGTGATTACCTTCAGTAATCCCATATCAGTAATTTCCACAGTACGGGTTCCCTATCAGTAAACCTGTGTCCTCCCCTAGGTGGAAATATCAATCATGGCCTATAGTCTGGATTGGTTCTCCCAATGGTAGTCCCCCAATTGCAGGCGTAAATTATGGTACTTTCCCTGAATTTCATCTATTTCCACATATAACCTCTGGGTTGTGGATGGGGTCTCCGCAGTGCCTCTTCGTCTAAAGAAGTTCACTATTCCAATGCAGATTGAGTCTGCTGGTCAAATGCAATTACCTTTTAGAAGCTTTATATGTTGCCCCGTTAATATAGTTAGCTTTTTACCTTATCAGTGCGTTGAAGGTTATGGATTCTGTAGCTGCGCCATCTAACTCCATAGCATGGTTCAGCCATTGTGGCACTTGGAACCCCTAGTGTCACTACATTGACACAGTCGAGTGAGTGACAGAAAGGGAATGCCTCAGTGCATGTACTGCATCCCTTATGCAGGGAATGAGATGTTGTGTCCCTCCTGCCACAACACTGAACTGACCGCTGACAGCCAGGCACATCTCGTTCCCCGAAACAAACCTGAATGATTGGTGCATGCCATCTCCCTTTTATACCCGGATATCCAGGGCAAAGATTGGCATGCAAATTCCACTCGTCAATTCCTGTTTGTGCAAATTTTTTACAAGCCAATTTTCATTGCCTTTTTTTATAAACAGCAGGGTGATCAGTCTCCCAAGGTCAAACCCTTAGTGTCACTAGGGTACATTAAAGTACATTCAAGTTACTGTCATCAATTATTATTATTATTGTAATGAAGTTAAGTGAATCTAGTGTTTATTAGTATTGCTAATTTTACCAGTATTGCTGGTGCCATGCCATAAACCCTGCCCACGGAGTAAGCGGAACCGAACCAAGGATCCAAAACCATGATATAAACCAAACCGTGAAATTGGTTTATCATTACACCCCTAATAACTAGAAATCCATAGCCAGATTAATTCAGCACCATATCTCTGAAAAGTTTTTCAACTTCCAAATATGATTGTTATTACCAATGATTATTGTTATCCAATTCTTACTGTAAAAGACTGGTTGGACCTCCTCTAAATCATTAAACATCATAACATTTCACTTTCGTTCCTTTGTCCAACTCTCGGTGTGACGTAAACCCATACAGGGCAAACAACAACCAATATCATTTGTGAATTTATTGTCTTTAAATAGTACAGGATCATTCTGTGTCAAAACAACTAAATTTTGGAAAATTCCCCTGCGCAAATGTTTGATTTTTGACATTTTTAATACTGGATACTCCTGGCCTTCATCACTTTTTATGTTGGTTATGGTTATGTATTTAATATAAATATGAAATATGTACTATATTTTAAAAATAAAAAATTTGAGCCAGAGACTTCTGGTTGAGTTGACACAGAATGACCCTATAGGATTTGCTTTAGGGTAACAACTCTTTCCTTTCTACTACATAAGACAAACAAGTCTAGCAGGTGAAAATGACCTGTCTTGGTACTATTGCCAATTCGCTAAGCAACACAATGAATGACAGTATAATCAAACCTCACTGCTAACAGAGGTTACCTCCTATTCCTATGCTTTCCAGACATACACACTGGAATGTGGCTTTACAACTTCGCCTTTTTAGAGATTGCATCTCCCTGCCTCGCGTATTAATTTGACTAGTTTATTATTCCAATTAAAATTAGTGATTTCAAAGACATAGCTCATATAATTTATGAATCTGGCCTGTGTAAATAAAAAACAAACAAAAAATGAAACCTTTGCCTCATTTTATATTGTCATTATACTGTATATTCATAACATTCAATGTTAGCTGTAGCAGCATATCAACGTGCTGTAATGTTAGGCGACTTTAGCCAGACACAGAGGGATCAGGAGAAACCCATGAAGAAGACAGAGATCTGGATACCTTTATTTGTATAGTTGTAGTGTCTGTCCTTTGCAGTGACTACTTATTGAGTGACATTAGCATGGTTGCCAACTGTCACACACTTGGTCCAAATAAACAACAAGCCAATGTAAAATAAAGTAAATAGTGCATAGCCAAAAAATCTGCTCATATGATTTTTTTCTTTGTTTGGATGTTGCTTAATGTGCTTTTTGAAGTACACGTCAAGTCAGCCTTGCCAAAAAAGAGGTCTTTGCGTTTATTACTGTAATTACGGTACCCATACAGAAGTGTAATATATGACATATACGTCCCTGTTTCCTGAGTGATAATGTCATATGTTACATGTGTGACTCCTACATTAGTGATTTGTGATATATTAGTTATATGTAAATAATATTTAATGTATGCATATTACATATATTAATAATTATTATATATATGGGGAAATTTATATGTCAATATAAGGAACTGTTACAATTTCTAATAGGTTTCATATATGGCATATATGGAGATTGGATATATGTACATATATAACATTTGTGTATTGGTAATATCACAACAGCAGAAAAAAACTTCAAGTGTTTTCTTAAAGCAAAGTAAATAAATTAAATTAAATGTTTTTGTGTTATCCTTATTATTTAAATGATTACCACCATTCGTGGTGGTATTTCTGCTTCTCTTTAAACCATTTTATGTATACATCAATTTTTAAATGTGTTCATACAAAGTTTTTTGCAAAATGCAGACAAAATTAATAAAACATTCTTTCTAAAAACATCCAACTCTGTCATCTTATAAATTTGTTTTGCTGTTAGCAGAATTTGGACTGGAAGTAAAGACTAGGGACAACCTATGATCAAAATGAGTTCAAAAACAAATGAAATTAGCTTATGGACATCTTACACTAAATTTGTAAAAAGAACCTCACCAATTGTACTTTGGAATTACTGTATCATTGCATTTTGGGAAAAAAAAACAGTACGCGGGCATGGAGAGTTAAACCTTTATATATCATGAAAGCACCAGACAGCATTATCATCATGATCCTTTTCAGTTCAAAGACACTCAATTCACATTACTCATGTAACTGAGATAATCAATATAATCGTACAATATATAGTAAAATTTTTCTACTATATGCAGCAGTTATGTTTTTATTTGGTTCGTTTATTATGTATTGACTTTGTATATCCTAAAATTCTATTTTTTTAGCCTTTTAGTCTATATATTGTATATATTGATGTCATGTGTTCGCTTTTAACAATCCACTTCACTGAAGTCTAGTTCCGGGTCAGACAGCTGTCCATCAAAATCTCACCAGCCAATAAGAGTAAAACACAGTTAAACTCCACCCATACATGAGGTTTGTGCCATAATAGCGAAAGTAAATTTGTGGATTGAAAACTAAAACTGAAAACTAAAACTAGAACATTCATGAATGATGATTTGAAAAAAAGGATGATTACTACCGAATATCTAAATCATATTGTCACTTTAAACAGATAATCATCATGACAGTGGAACTAAATTAATTATATTTTCTTTTAAGATACTTTTAAACCAAAAAAACTGTCATGTGACAGGCAAACACATGCACACAAAGAGAAGTGGAGGGATGGAGGATGGAAACAGGACAGATTTCAGACACTCCTATGGATGATGTCTGAGCAGAGCACGGTGGTATGTGTATGAGTCTGGAACCTTGGTGGAGAACTAAGATGATGCAAAAGTGTACCAACAGTGTACACTTTCATATTGCAAATAAAACCGGATAAATTATTTGGTCATGCTAAATTTACAAATGACTATAACAATTTTAACATATGATAATGTATGTACAACAGTAATGTATATACCAACAATGTTTTACAATAACTGTTTTAAAAATGTTTAACACAGAATTTCTGTCAAAAACTGTCAACAGTATGAAAATACGTGAGCATATCTGCACAAATAGAAGTCTTTTAAGATTCTCTCTCTCTCTCTCTCTCGTTCTTTCAGGGAAAACAATTACAATGGCACCGAGCTCCATATTATTAAGATTTTAGATGAATAAAAGCATACTGATTCTCTAATTTTTGGACAGAGTGCGTTTATTTTCTGACAAAAAACAAACACTAAATAGTCCATATGTCCAAAAAAAAAGCTAAATATTTTGCATTCTTCAGAAAACAAGTTGTTCGAGTGGCTAACAGGAAATTCATCAGTGCTGCATGTCACTTCCCTCTCTAAATGCCTCCCACTTACACTTTAGTCATAAATATGAACTTTTTAATCTTGCATACAACAATTTAAACTGGCTAACATTAATTAAACAGACCACTCCACTTAACACTTAAAGCAAGCAAAGCAACAACCCAGATGTCTCCTTTTTTAATACCTGAAGTTGTCTCCATTAAATTACGTTAGTCGATTATCGGCTAAATAGCTTACCTTAAATTCCACCGACAGCTGAGGCGTGTAATCGAATGTCCAAAGTGCCCTTACTAGCGATGCCAGCTTCTCCGTCACCTCACCCCTAACTTCCCCGCTTTTCACCATCCTGTTAATTCTGCGCTCATATGCTTCACATTTATAATGCTCCAGACCAAGGTACTCTGCCAGAAGTTCAGTGTTGCTCAGGCACTGTACCACAGCATTCATGAAACAGGTGTTTCCGTGATTCTTAAGACCCAGAGCTCCAGGGGTTTTGTCGCTGTAGTGCCAGGATAACCCTTCTTTAACAGATCCGTGACAGGATAAGGGCGCAGACACCTTCCTAAGTGAGTTCGGTCTGTAATTCCCTAAATTATGGGCACTCACGGTGTCTCCAAACCCACCATCATCATCCTCCACGGCGTCCGGCTGATCTACGTCCCCTAAGTGTGTCAGAGTGCTTAAAGTTTTGACTATCCTGCTCATAACATTCCCCAGCGATTTCAAAGACCTCCTTCTGAACAGCTTCTTGGATTTGTGCGTTTTATTCTTGCGCTTGAGTGTTTTGGTTTTGATTGTTTGTTTCCTGGTTTCCCTCGACGTATCCATGTTTAGGCTATGTATTATTTCACCCATACCTTCTTCTTCAGTGAACCATCACGACGCTGATAAACGGACCCTAAAGGCATCGATGTTAAAACGGAGGCTCATGACGACTAATCCTGACATTCCCTAGCTCAGATCTCCGTAGTTTCGCTTTATCCATGACGTCCATACGCACCTCCAATTACATTGTTCCTAACTTCATGCTTCAGACACACAAACTTATTTAACACCACACCCACATGTGTAGACAACAATTGTTGGCTGTTCTTTTCTTTAGTAGCCTCTGGTTGGAGTATGCTTCTGAATCGTGAATACACGACTTCCTACCCTCCCATTATGAATCTTGTTTACCTGGTTTACATAGCACAACATGTATAACTGAATGGGGAAATGAAAAGCCCACAAAACTTAAGTCTATACACCTGTTTCATGACACCTGTTCTAGCGCTAAACACCAACAACACCCTCTGAAAGCACACATGTCAGTGCATGATCTATCTATAATGTAAAAAGTGATGTTGTATTTTGAGATGCATACTGTTTACAATTGTTTATAAACAAGTATGCCGACCTTGTGGGCTTTTATTTAACAAAGCTCGATGAGCCCCTACTGTTGCCCGGAGTGCATAGGCACTTTCAAATGCGTTGTGCTGTGCTTGTTTAAATCTCCCACCACCTGCAAGCTCTGTGAAGATTCAGGTAATATATTACTGACTGTGCAGTTCACTTAAAGACTCCAGTATCTGGGCTCTAAGCTGCTTCATCTTTGTAAATTGACTACAATCAGACTGGTTAATATTACTTTTCAAATCTCATAATTTATAATTTTGTTCTACAAACACAATTCATAAATTTCTTCTACAATTTTTTGTAAAAAAAAGAAAGAGAAAAAGAAATGAAACAGGGTACCCATCAATACCTTGATTCTCAGTAAGATTATTATATATATATAAGTTTATTAAAGAATAATGTTGTCCTGCAGATTATGGCACCAAACTACTTTATGTTTAACACTATACTTGAATATAGTACATGCAATCAAAATTGTTTCTGCCTGCATTTGTTATATAAGATGTAACAGCAATGTCAATATCTGTGTTTTGGGGCTTTACCAGCCATAATTAATACATTTCTCTTTGTCAGAGACATCCAATTTAAGTGTATAATATTTGTATGTAATATAATAATTGAAACACTTCTTTTCAAGAACTGCGTCAGATAATATTTATCGTCATTTAGGGCTCTAAAGTTGCGGGTATTTCCACCTTAGGACAGCTCCATCAGCACTGGTACTGATAATATATTTGCTGTTGGGACTGATCCTCACATTTGTGATGCTTCCATTGTGTCCAATGCCAACATGGGTCACTTTACCTTCTGAGTAGAGCCACAGTTTTAGCAGTTTATCATCTCCACCTAAAGGGGTTAGATGTTTAGTTGTTAGTTCTCTCTAGCTACAAACACAACATTAAACTGAATTCATTTGCATTAATGTTTTATAAATGTTATGTTAGATAAACACTTAATCTCTTCAACTCAAACAGTGAAACACTTTTAAAAATAACTGCTGGGATGAATTTTAACTCTGCAAGTGTTTATTTAGATCTGGTAAACAGCCATGTATCTAATTGTTTTGTTATTATAATCAATGTTTTTTTCTGGTTCAGAAAGTGGTATAAATCTTTCAGAAACTGTTTATTGTGCCACCTGTTGTTACTATTATGTCCACCATATGACAGAATTTGAAAAATGCATGATCAAAAAATAACTCTGTCTGTGAAAAAATATTAAGAGGTACTTACCTGTCACAAAGTTTTTTCCATCCTCAGAAATATGTATGCCATTTATAGCCCCAGACAAGGAGCCATCAAGTTCTCTGATTGCAGAACCATCATACACCTCCCAGTAGCCAATCTGTTTAACAGGTAGTTTAAAATCATGTTATGCTTTTGTCTTATCATGAGCTAGATGTTAGTTTCAATGATGGTACAAACACAAAAAGCAGTTAAACCTAGAAGTCAAACCTTAACCTTCATAAAGGTAACCATAGAAGCAAATGTGTTTTGTATTGTGTAATTTATATTCACCACAAAAATCTTTTTTAACATTTATTTTTATGATAATAAATAAATGTTACCAGTCCTTAAGCTAATTAGCCAAAACAAATTTTCACCTTGAGGGATGACATATGATAAAAGTGAAGAGTGAGACAGAGACAGATAAAATATAGAATTTGATTTCAGAAAGACAATGTAATTACCAACCATGTATTTTACACTTAGATCAAATGCGAAAAGCTATATGTGAGGTCATTTCAACAGAAATATCAAGATCCTTGGGATGTGATTGGCTCTAAGCCAGATTCCCATAGACAACGAATTGCATTGAGCAGTAACTGTGATTGTTTTTTGTTTTATTAAATAATTGGATTATACATTTAAAAAAGTTCAAATCTGGATGCTTTCTCTTTTATTCATAAAATCCTGTCACAATGTATCACCTCAATTTAGGAAGTGATACTCAAGGTTTAAACAATGCAAGTTTCAAATCTTTCCAGAAGGCGCTTGTCACAGTTATGGACTTTGTTTTGGTTTACTTCCTGTTTTTCCTTATTTGGTCAGTTTCCTGTTCTTGCTTAGTTCTTATTAGTTAATTGTCATCACCTGTTTTCCCCTCATTATCTGCCCTATTTAAGTTCTCCTTTCCATTCAGTTTTTTGTTGACTATTGTTTGTGCGTGTATGCTGGTGCCTTGCTTTCTGAGTTGGAGAATGATTAAAGGCCTTTTGTTTGGGTGGCCCTAGTTCCGCTCCTTCATCTGTGTTCCGGTGTACACAGAAAGAGCATATCTGGTATGCCTCATTAAGATGGCTTTTACATGTTAAACCTTGTTTAATACCAATTTTCATAAATAATGCTGCATAAAGAAAATGTAACTATTAAACTTTAGACTGAGCAAACAAAGAAACTTCATAATATAATTTGACAGACAATACAGACCCAATAGTACATATTCTAATAATCTGTGGTCTTAACTGGACTCTGGTGTTGTGCCCTAAGACTAGTGGATGGACTATTTGGCACAGGGTAGGATGAACAGATCACATTACATCCACAGAAGACTGAGAGAGCTTTCTGTTAGCACTTGTGTATTTCTTTATCTCACGTTTCTCATTCCCGTTTTTGTTTTTACTTAACACCCTCTCACACAGTCCACAAATCTTTCTGAGACACATCCACCCACCAAATAAACCATTCTTAAAGCGGTCCCGTACCTTTCTGTCAGTGCCACTGGTAATGATCTGGTATTCCTCTGGGTGGTAGATCACAGCACTGAACAGGGTGTTAGCCAAGACCATTTGATTTCTTACAAACCTCCTAAAAAATGAGAACCCAGACAAAGAAGGTCAAAATTCATGTCAAATAGAACCTCTTCACACAGCAAACTAGCACTTTGAATGTCAAGTGTATAAGAAGGTGATTGATTTTAACTTTTCAACAAATTATAAACAGGCATGTTTATAGAGGAATAACATGGGTGTCTTGAAAAAGACAAATATGGTTCTATTATTTTCCAGTCCGTTTACATTGAATATCTATAGTATAATCCAATTCTTTTCACACTTACACAAGGTCCCAGATGATGCAGGCTCCATCAGAGCTGGCTGTCACACACTCCCTATCATTACTCTTTATTTTAATGCAGCTGACAGTAGCTTTGTGCTCCTTCATGGTCTCAATAAGTCGGTATGAGTTTTGGAATATCTCCCAGACCCTCACCTTCAGTAAAGAAAAAGATATCAAGTATGCAATTATTTTGTTTAAGGGCTTGTACAGTTTTACAGATTGTACTGTTTATAGATAATAGATTAGAAAGGAACTATTCCAAAGCAAGTAAAGAATCTATACATATTATAAAATTAGAAGTTCTAATCCTAGATGAAGATTGGTTAGTTGTCAGTTATTTACAATATGGCACAGTGATGACTTTCTTACTAATGTACTGTTAATAGCACTGTGCAGCACACCAATCTTTTTTTTAATTGCATAGCATTTTTATGTTTCTGTTTAGGCTGCACACAATTATACCTACACAAAATCAAATACATTTTATTACGATCAAATCAATATTAATAATATTTTTTTAAATCATGTTTATTTATTTAATCATTTAGTAAGCAGCTATGTAAGTGGGTTAATGTACAGTTAGCTATTTAATCCTTTATTTTGTGATATGAGTGGCCAACTATATATTATCCCTTACCTAACCCATAACATGTTTTCATTCCATACATACACAATGCAGCACAGGCATCACAATGCATCAAGTGTGTTTAATCTACAATGGGATGAGATTGTATCTGATGTTCTATACCTGTCCCTCTCCCCCTCCACTGACAATCCTCTTGCAGTCATTGGTTGCTGCTATGGCTGTCACCCCCATACTGTGGGCATTATGAATTATCAACCTCAGCTTCCCACTCTCTGGGAAGAACAGGCGAATCTTCCCATCATTCCAAGCTGCCAGAAAAGTTATTTAATACAAAAAACTCTCAGCTGCAATATAATTGTATTAAGTTGTTTTTGTTTTTTTAATTATACAGACTAACATGTACAATTAGATAAACAGATTATTCTGTATGAGACTAACCACTGAGGATGCTCCTGCCATCCTTCATGAAGCCGTGAGCATTGCAAGTTATGTTGGGCACCATGATACGCAAAAGCTCCTTGGAGGACTCAGTATGCCACACCCGTATATCATTCTGTGAACAGGTTGCAAAAAGCTCTGAAGTTCCACTGTTGAGAGTGACAGAGATAATTAAATGAGATTTTAATTAAATAGTTAGATTTAATAGATAGATAAATAGATTTTGTTTTTCTCTAGTGGCAAAAGACATAACATTACAAGCATTCCAGTTAATTAGTGTATTACTCACAATGACACGACATTACAGGCATTCCAGGTAATTAACGTATTACTTACAATGGAAACGCCACATCTTTCACAGCACTGTTGTGATTTGTGGAAATAAGCTCTGGTTCGAAATTAGTATAGCCCAAACTATAGATCTGTGCTGCTTCTGTACCAATGAAAATCTGTTGCCCTTCTCCACGCAAGGCAACTGATGTCACCCCTCCCTCCAATTGAGCACTCCTGTCACAAATGATTAGTTATCCATATGAGAAACAAGAATGAGAGAAACAAAAGAAGAAAAACAATAAACAAAAATAAACAACTACATTAAACAAAAAGAAGGAAAACAAAGAGTAGCATATAAGAAATAAACAAAGCACAATGAGAGGAGGAAGGCAAGAAGATTTTTTCACACACTTAATAGTTTTGAAATTCCCTCCTGAGCACATAGTTAACATGCCATCTCCAGATCCTACTAAAATACCACAGGTCTTCAGAACTTTAAGAGTGTTCACTCCCTGCAATAACAAGACAAACGGCTCTGTGAAGATACATTCCCTATAAAGTCCAAAATGCACACCAGTTTGATCTGCTTATTCGTTTAAAGATTTATTCTAAAATTATTGATGTTCGGAAGGACAAACTCAAAACAGCATTATTTTAAAATATAATATAATTTTTCCTCATTCCTAGTTGAATACTAACCTTACTGAATTTTTGTTTAATTGGACCATAGCTGGTGAGCAACCTAGTCTTGAGGTTCACTTTCAGAATATCCCCACTAGTTGTTCCACAATAGAAAAAGTTATCATCTTCTGAGATCTGCAAAAAAAATGGCATTCTTTATCTCAGTAATAGCCATATAACAACCTTTCAAATGTGTCATATTACCAAGTAAAATGACAGAACCAAAACTCGCAATGTCCCCCTACCTCAATACAAGTGACAATTCTCCTAAGCTGCCCTGTCTGACATTCTGAGGCTCGAATCTTTCTGTTGGGCAAATCAAGCTCCCACACACGTAGAGTTCCACTTTCGGAAAAACAATGACAGCACACAAATTCAGTATTTGTTAAAGTAATATACCTACATACTATTGAGTGTACATCTGTTTATATAGTATTTAATAAAAATTAACTTTTTTGACTTTCAGATATACAATGCAAATACAATTAACAGATGTTAATTTTAAGGTATGTCAAAAACTTTCATTTGAGATTAGGTCAACTTCATTATGAAAGTCAAAATTGGACTTACTTTCCAGCAGAGACAAAGATGTCATCACTCAGGTTGGAGTATTCTACAGTAAAGCAGTGACCAGCACTCTGTGCTGATGCTGGACTACCACAGATAGCCTCCTTAGTTTTGATGTTCCACACCACAATACTAAAACCATGAAATAAACATGTACTATTCTAGAAATGGATGTTATACTCTGCTAGACAAAGAAACACTGATAACCCCAGATGACAGCAAAACAGGTACTTTTTTATATGAATTGAACTGAACATTTTCAAAAGTGAAAATTGGCATAGTACATTTATGCATTTTCCAGGCACAAAGCAACTTAAAGTGCACTCAAGCACTTTTTATGAAAGGGAGCCTGCAACCTTTTTATGAATATCGGCATTCCCTAGAAAGATTCCAAATCATTTATATGATTCCAGATTAGGTAAAAACTTTACCTGGCATCATCCTTGCCACCCAGAGACACAAGGTACTTTTCATTAGGAGAAAAGCTGAGATCTTTAACTTTAGCTTTGTGGAGCACGAGACGGGCATAAATACTCTGCTTCTCAAAGTCCCAGATAATAACATCAGCCTAAAGTGAGAAAGAGTAATTTTATTTGGAATTTCATTTTTATAAATTGTGTACTAAAGGACCACTTCCAGTGAAACAGAACATCTTTATTATGCTATTAAGCCAAATGTAAATGTATTGTCAGTTTAAATAACTACACCAACTCACCTTAAAGCCCATAAATGTGACCTGCCCAGATGCAATATAGCGCCCACTTTTGGATACAGCAATGCAGGAGACATTGTTTGTGTGTCCATAGAGGAAAGCTTGCCTTCCACTCTTCAGACTCTTAATAATAACAGTGCAGCCTAGAGGGTAAACAAGGTGTTCTCTGTCTGGGTGAACACTGAGTCCAGAAAACAAATGTCCTGCATAAACAATACATGTTTTGGTAAAGAGCACGTCTATAGTATCATATCTTTAAATACTGTGAGTAGTGCATACGTTTGTTTTACATTCGATATATCAATCTACAAATAGGTGTAGACAACAATTAAATGCGAGAATGTTCACATTTCACCTTACCGTTAAAACCAATAACTGCTTCTAATTCCAGTTGTGGGACCTCCTGCGTGTCTTCTTCTGCCATTGTGATACGCAACTCCGTTTCAGAATGAAATGTGCCGTACGTCTGCTGCGTTTCGGAAGCCAAACACTCGTAACCAGGCAACCGTGGCAAGCTGTGTTTGGTGTTGTTGCTTAGTAGCGTTACAGAGTTCATATCAGCGTGTGTGTGTGTGTGTGTGTATATATATATATACTGTGTATATATACTGTATATATGTTTGTGTGTGGGTGGGTGGGTGTGTGTATGTATGTACGTATGTATATGGCTCATTCAAAAAAAAACTGCGACTTTGTGACAAAAATTTAAATTACATTCAGATCTGACCCATAAACATTGATGAGTATTCAATAGCATGATTACATTGTTACCAATAACAAAGAACATGAATCTTGTTCCTGCAAAACCTTACCTTTAACCTTGGAAGTACTTTCTTACATATTTTCTTCCATCAAAATTATAGTTTGTCACCAATAATAACATAAAATGACATCAAATCAAAGGAAAGATATTATTTTAAAAATGTTAATAAAACATTTTGTTTTGCATTTTATTCATTTAAGCCCTGTACTTGTTTAATTGGTTAAATTCATTCGGGAGAAATAAAAAGGAAATGTTTATACACAATAAAAGGGAACAATTAAACAAATGAAGAGGGACATATGTTTTTCATTAGTGAAAAGTGTAGGGACAGGTTTGTAAACTATAACAAAGACAGATGCACAAGTTTTGCGAGTGTTCGGGGCCCCACACCACATAACCCCCTTGGCCCCACACCACATAACAGCCAATCACAAAATTGGTGCGATATTCCAAGCTCCAAATATTTTTATTTTTTATTTTCTTCCCAACCTCCTTTTTTAATCTGTTGAGACAGCCTTAACAAGCTCATTCACTTCGCTACCTTTGAGGTTAACGAATGTGCTAAATTACTGTCACGGTTCAGGGTTCCTTCCCTGCTCCTCTTGCTGTTTGTGTTGTTCGGCAGCTTGTGATCTGGGCAATCAGCGCTGATGGTGCGGCTGGAGTGCGCAGATCACGAGCTGACTCTCTACCACCTGTGGCTTATTTCCCAATGCCTTTATATGTCCCCTTTTTTCCTTTCCTCGCTGTGAGTAGATT
>JAZGTJ010007215.1:0-23296 GCA_036877575.1 Botia almorhae
GTCTTCAGCGTTTCCCGTCTGCACTCATGTCATGCAGCTGTGCACGAATGCTTCACATTCTCCCAGTGAATCAACAACTGTAGTTTATTGGACGGGAGAGGTGACCTTTGACCTCTGCCTCTGTGATTTGCACCGCAATAAGCAAGGCTTGAATGCTGACCTAAATCAAACCTGGGAGCATTTTTAAAGCTTTTGGTAGGCTTTTGCTGAGAGCAAACCATGCATACAAAAGCTTAAGTCAAAATCTCCAACCGTGGATTCTACCCTGTAATTCCAGTGAAAAATAAACTTTCTAAGACTTTGTGGCACTGTGGGTCTGAATTCCTAGAGTAGGCCTGATATGTATCTGTTTTATAACATTTATACACCGTTGCATTAGTCAAGCATTGGACGTGAATAGTGTCTTTTTGTAAACCGTCTCGTGATTGTATTTTTTACAGAGAACGTTGTGTGTGGATTGGAAGTTCTGATGGCCTGTATCTGCTCGACCTGGATTCTTCAGAGCTCCTTGTTACTCTTCCATTCAAAGGTTTCTGTGTCCTTGGTGTGCTTCCATTTTTCAAAGAAAAAACAGAAGTATTCGCTTAACCCCTGGAGACCCACTGCAGAGAAAATTGCAACACACATTTAAAGATGACTGTTTTGAATCAAATTTAACCATCTCTCAAGTATTTGACCTGCAGTATTTTTTTCCTCACTTCCAGATATATTTAGTGACAGAAAAGTGGCGACGTTCCAAATCAATGTAAATGTGTGTACAAATAGAACGGATCGTATTAAAATGGAACAGAAAATGTCCCATTTAGTCGCCATTCAGTCATTCATGATTTTGAAATGATTTTAAACGAAACCTAATGAAACTTTAGACGCTGTCAGTGAACTGCTCCGAGAGGTTTCAGCTTTCAGCTCACTGAGAAGGTCAAAGAAGCAGTGCTGCTTTAAATGCTTAAATAAGCATTTCTGAGGCCATTTTTGCTGTTTGGGCCTCTCGATGAGGTGTAGAAATATTCCAGGATCATCATGAAACTTTAGAGTGTCAGAGAACTGCTGGGAGATGAAAATATGCAAACTTTGGCTTCCCACAGCAGCTTGCTTTTTAAGAAGGGTCAGAATATGTGTTGTGTACTTAACGTTGTGGCAACCTATAAACAACATTACTTTAATATAAATGGACTTTCTGAAACATTTTAAAGGGGAAAAGAAATACATCATTAATATCTACATTTGGGTCTCTGAGGGTTAACAGTTGCTTCCAATTTTCCTTGAAGGAACATTTGACTTTAGCAACAGCTAATGGAGCTGGTCGAAACATCCAGTATATTAGAACAATGTACAATGGTGTCTTCTTTTATGAGTAATCCAATGACTAGATGAAGAACCAGCACTGTTTAAGATTTAAGTTTATAAAGCTTAATATCAGTTGGAGAAATCTTGATGTGGGTTCTTCGAACAAGCTAATGTGTGTAAGGTTGGAAGGAACATCTCCAGAGAGCAGAACTGATGAGAGAAACATCTAAAGGTGGAAGCTTCAGTGCCAAAAGTGACACATAAACTAATGCAAATGTTCTCTCTGCAGGTGACATGAGTATCTCAATGGCTGGGTCATGGACCGTCTCTCATGGACATAGTGACAATGTAATCATTTCATTTCAATCCAGGTCACAGTCTTGAGAGATTGAGATTGTGTTTAAATATAATATTTAATGTAGAATATTAAAAATATATTGATCCTTTTCCATATTACAGATCTAGTATCAATAGATTTCTCCTTGAAGCTCTGACAATACTTGGTAATTTTTGAAGTGTTTATCCAGTCAACCTTAAGCACGGCTAAAACCTCCAGAATTCACACGTGTAGCACCTTAGAGTTTTTACAGGTCTGCAATTAGCAGTTTATGGCTTTAGAAAGCCAGAATTATTTGAGATGTAAAGCTTTTACAAGATCTGGCTGTGCTTTGCATTGCGGGAGAAAGTGGGTTTCTGTGCTCTGTGTGAGACACAATTACGTGTTACAGTAAAATGTGAGGACTACCCTCTCTCACTCTCTCTCTCTCTCTCTCTCTCTCTCTCTCTCACACACACACTCTGTCTCTCTCTCTCTCACACACACTCTCCCTCTCTCTCTCTCTCTCTCTCTGTAGATGTTTTGTTTGGTGACCCCTTTGTTTGAGCCTTCAGTTGTTCTTGTGGAGGTTACCAGTGCTGGGCTGGATGAGCTCTGCTTCAGTCTGGTGAAGGGCGTCTCTGTGGGAGAACCACTTTCGGTGGTGCCCAGGTACCAAAACTCACAACTAACTGAGTCTTATGCTTCCTACTGCACCACATCATATGGTGCTTATTAAGAATCTGTGCTACAGGGAAGAATATAAAGTGTATTTTGCCATTTAGAAAGAAGCACCCTTCATAGACACATTTAAATATATAAGTCTGTGTTGCTCTGCTGCCACTATGGAAAACTGCTGTATTTTATCATTTCCAGTAACGGAACAGTATTTAGGTTGTTTTTCCTCCCTCACTAGATTTTCTCTGCCAATTCTTTTCCATTATATTCATCATTTTCAGCTCCCCTCTGATGCCTACGTCCCCTCTAAATGCTGAGCTGACAAAACAAGGCCCAAAACCTCAGAAAAAAACAGGTTGGAGTTCACAAAACACACACGCACACTTTTTGTTGCCATCTTTAGAATAACCAGTGTTTCACTGTCTTTGTCACCCTCATTTATAATATTGTAATATTTATAAAACTAATTTATTATGATACTAATTTTTAATCTTTTCTTAAGCTTTTCTGGCAAAAGGTCTGTGAAGAAAGTTAAAATGATTATTTGCATACTGCAGTTTAGTGAGTTTTGGATTGATTGTGAATATTTTTGGAATATATGTGAGGGAAACCGTGCAGTGAAATGTCTCATTCTTTATAAAACGGTCTTAATATCCAACCCTTGACGCAGCGTTTTGAGAACCACAGCAAAAACAGACAAACCGCACGTTATATAATCAAAATAATGATATTAAAAATGAGCTTATTTTTATTTTATTAATAAACCAACCTGGTCTAATTGTGCATGATTCATCAGAGCAAGTTATTCCAAAGAAAAAAACATGTTTGTCTTTATATTCGTTTATTAAAGCGTTTCTAAAACAGCTTTCATTTTCAGGTGATGTCACCTGGGCCGGAATTAGCGTTAACCAAAATAAGTTAAATCATATACTTTATACAGCTTGAGTATTTGAGTGCCTGTTTTCACTTCATATAGAGTCTTGAAGCTTATATGTCTTCTGCATGTGACAGGGATCCATCATCTCTCTCTCTCTCTCTCTCTCTCTCATGTCCTCTGGGGATTACATTGATTCCACAGATTTGTGTGGGTTTTAAGTCAATACTCTAACGAACAGCTCATGTCTTTATACTGCTGCACTGCACTGATATTTTAAAGCAGTTCACATCTGTATGATTGTGTTACAGACTGATCTCAGTACAGTGTAACATCTTCTTGAAGAATGGGTTATGTCAGGTTGTGGTTTCTAGACAATGACCTCAAAACCACCAGTTCCCCTTATGAGTTCTTATTGACCAAACGTCTGACAGGATACTTTCTTTCTGTCTTTCATCTGTCTTTCTTCCTTCTTTCCTTCTTTCTGTTTATATTTTTATTTTTCATTTTTTTGTAATACAGTGGTTTTGACTGTAAAAGCTGGACAGAGGGACTTGTTTTTTTGGTGTTGTTATGGTAATTATCATAATGATTGTGCTCAATATTTGGTTGGCTTGGCCAATAATGTTTTTGGCCCAGTTTTATCTGTGACTTTCAAAACTATTTTAAATTTTGGGAAGCATTTCCAAACAAAACAGGCGGAACTGGGTTGAAACCATAAAACTATTTAGTTTTACAAGATAGAAAGGTTTACTGATTTCCATCTGGAGCTATGTGATGTTTTCAGAGGTTGCTGTATTAATAAGTTGCTTCAGAATGCACATTAGGTCACTGGATAGTAAGTTGGGTTTGATTCCAGCACTGGCAGGAAGCTACTGAGGTGCCCTTGAGCAAGGCACCCAGCCCCCAATTGCTCCCTGGACGCAGCAGTGCTGCCCACTGCTCTGGGTATGTGTTCATGACTTGCAGTGTGTGTTTAAGTGACATTCTGACAAATGTCACTTCCACAACTGTATTTATGGAGTGTGCGTTAGTTTGTATTAGTTTTAAATTATTAAAGAAAGCTTTAGAGAAGTGCTAGTATTTCAGTGCTAGTATTGCAACGTCCTGGTAATTGATTTAAACTGTTTTTTATTTGAATACATTCTCATTGAATAAATTCTACTGTTGACACCTCTTAAGAAAGCGATTATGTAAAGTCAGGTGGTCAGTAGCACAATATAAACCATGAAAAGGTGCCTAGCAGCCGACTGTACGTCATTCTGCTTAATATGGCTGCTCACCAAATATATGAATGTACATAAAATGTTGATTCGAGTTAAAATTATTGCATTATGTGAGAGGCAGAAGACTGCAGAGTGACCACAGAGACGTGAAGCTAGCACAACTGTCTTTAAAATGAGTTTCCTGGGACAACAGCCAGTTCTGAAGTTCAGCGGTGATCATACAAAAATATCTGACCGTAGAATGCCACAGCTGATCAATCAAAGTAAAGTGTTCAGAGCCGTGTAATAACTCGTATGAAAGAAACCAAAGACAGTTGATGTTAATGACTTGTGCCATGAACCTGTTTTCGTTTTGTCCTCTAGGTGTGAGCTGTCAGAAGAGCGTGAAGAATCAGGCGCTGGTTTTTCACACACACGTGAGGTCATCAGGATACAATGCAGCTCCTCAGTAAGTCAGTAGAGCACACTGATGAGTGGACTTAAGGGTCAACAGTCTGTCAAATGTAGCATGGTCTCGTGCTTTGAAAATTCTGAAAATGACCAGAGAGTGTGTTGATGACATTCAGTAGAATACCTAAACTAGGAATTAACCAATTAATCAATCAATTAGACAGTTAATCAACCAACCAATCAAAGACAATCAAACAATCTGTCAACCAACTGATAAATAAATCAAAGTCAGTTAATCAATAAAGTCGATCGGTGTCAGCAATCAGGTACCTTGTCGAAAACATTTCTGAAACATTTCTTTAACTCTTTTATATGTCGAAGTTATATAGACAATGATGCTCTGTTGAAAACATGTCAGGCTGTGTTCTGGTAATTAACTGTAAATGGTGAATGTTGACGACACATCAGCTTGTTTGTTCTTTTGGCTTTCTCACAACTCAAACCAGGTCTCTATGTATCTCTTTAATAGTAGGACAATGTTTAAACCACAGACCAACGTTAAGAAGAAAAGCAACACTTCCTCCAAAACTAGCACAAATAAGTAAGTATTGTACAGCTTTTAGGACAGAAGCACAAGAATACAGCTGTACTTAGTGCAGTGTGGATGACTGCTGAAGTCTGTGTGCTGTTCTTCAACAGGAGAAGCCTTCTGAGTGAGTATCCATCACAGTCAGCGGCACCCAGTGTGTGTTCTACTCATCTGTCAGTTTCTACAGCTCCAACCTTTATCAGCTCTCTACAGTACTCAGGTGAGTGAAGGTGCGATAAGTTAGTTAATGCGCACGAATTGAAGTAGTGCAGTGCAGTACTGCAGTGCAGTGGGCAGCACTGAAGCATCAAGGGAGCAGTTGGGGTTAAGGTTTCTTGCTTAAGGGCACCCCAGTTGTTTCCTGCCAGTATTGGGATTCGAACCGACGACCTTCTGGTTACTGACTTTCTGGTTCTGGTTACTGAGTCTGACTTTCCACAGCTGCCTCTATATATATAAATATATGATGTCATGCTCCAGGAATTTTAATAAATTATCATTTTAAATAACAAATAATAATAATCATAATAATAATGCATTCTAACTGTTAAAATGTTTCAGTATGTTATATTTTTGAATTATTTACTCTATTATTTACTTATTTTAATTATTTTCACTTTTCCGTAATACATGAAGCCATGCAGCTTTTCAATCTTAGCACTGAACCAAGCGCTGAAGTCTTAAGTCAGAGCTCACCAAACTTGAAACTTTCTGTGCATCTGAGTGTGATAATGCAAAAGTGATGGGTTCGATTCCCAGGGAGCACACGTACTGATAAAAGCTGCAATTTGTGACTTTCTAGGTTAAAAACGAACAGAAATCAGTTACTAAGCAAGACTTGACTGCATGACAGATGTTCAAAACCATCTCCATAAGAAAATACCGGTGCAAGTGACCTGCAGTTTTATGTTTCAAACAGAGATGGCGATAGAGAGGCAAAGTTACAGATTACAGTTTTAAACGTATACGTTGAATGCACTGAAAATGACTTTAAATAAAAGTCTTTGCCAAATGTATAAATGTAAATGCGATTTCATTAGCTCAACACCGCACAGCATGCAGTTTCTTTTCCAACTGCATGCGCGATCAACAACACGTAATGGCGCAGGCTTAACTGCACAGGCAATCATTTGCATGTTGATTTTTGCATTTTTGGTTCGCCTGTGGTTTCATATAAAGATGTTATACAGAACCAGCAGCAAACCAGAGTTGCCTCCTGGAGTTACACACAATAAAGTTGTGGATGTCTGTTTTTAAGAGAATTGTAGCTATTTTAGATTTTTGCCGTAGGAATGTTTTTTTTCAACTAATTATGCCTTCATTTTTGTCTGTTAACCTTCTGTTCTTGCGTCTAGGGGATGGAAAGCAGATTTTGTGTGGTCTTGGCGACAGTTCAGTTTTGTTGTATAACTCTTCACTCACCGGCGATCCAGCTGTCTATACAGGTAGTGTGAGAGCTTCAAATCTATAGTGTATATTTTTGTAAAATTCCTTCGCATGCCTCTTATTTTCATTTACCGAATGAGCGGCACAGAGGAAGAGCGACTATTGAGTATTGAATTTTTACATGTCATACTAACGACACTTGAAACTTTGGGGAACTCTGAACTTAATTTGACATTTTGAGGCCCTACTTGACCCTGAAATAGATGTTCTTTTCATTGGAGTACGGGTTGTTATAAACATGGAAGAGCTTAGAAATTGTTCACATAATTTTTTTTCCCTCACGGCACGAAAAAAACATAATGTTCTCGTGTTTGGAGATTTTTTTCATGGCTTCAGTTTTGATGGCTTCAGAGTTTTGGTGAATTCTCTGTCTCTGAAAAATAACGTGGCATCATGAATCTGCCTTATAAATAAAGAATAAAATGACTGTATTTATTTACGCCTGCCTCATTCCAAACCTCCTTTCTGTTGTTTTTCTGTGAGGAATATTTACATTCTTTATTTTGCCATGCTCACAAAGGAGATAAAACACTATGTAGGGATCATCAAGTAGAGTCCATATGACTGAAATACCAATTGCGCTGTGACACACTGCATGATGAAGGACTCATGGCGCTTCAATGTTGTTTTAATGTTTTTGCAGAACACAGTAAGCCTGTGAACTCTGTGTGCTGGAGTCACAGTACGCGGTGGTTTTTGAGCTCGTCTGAACACCCCGCCCTGTGCATCTGGACCGCAAGTGTTGCCGAACCTGTTCTGACCATGGTAACGTAATAATTAAGCCAAATACAATTCATAAGTGACGTTCCTGTTGAGCTTTTGCAGCTCCTGTAATTATCGTCCAGCTCCGAGTGAACGAATGAGTCAAGCATGCGATCGCAACCAAATGTGTTTAAAGATTCGGGAAGTTCATTTGCATGTGTCACGAGTGCATTTGAACGTGAACTCGTGTGAATTGTTGCTCTTGGCTGTATTCCTCTCTTGAAATGTCGAAGACATCTCTGCAGGCTCCTGCTCGTGTCCAAAACATTCGTGTGGTAAACGCTTGCAGGCCTCAATAAACCCCAATTTCCCCCCCTCTGAGGTGCAAGCTATCCCAAAACCCCCAGCACAATATTCAAATCTGTTTTCTTCTGTCACATTTGGGCTTCACTGATTTCTTCTCACAATCATTTAGACCTGTGTGTGTGTGTGTGTGCACACGTGCAATAGAGCGCATGAGTGAATATACTGGTAGTTTTAAGAAATGCTAAGACATCCTATAACAGCAAACATGGGCATTTAAAACAATGCAGATGTTCTAGTCACATAAGGTCAATTTCACACACTGTTGGGATCTGAAATGCACCAGAGCACAAACTGCTTGTATTTTCAGATATTAATTAAAACATTGTTTAGTACGTTTAATAAGGTGTTTACCTCATGCAGACTGTTGGCTGATCCCCACAATGTAACTGATCTGTAACTGATGGTCCCCTAAATGTGTGAACACACGCTTTTGATAGACTTTTTACTATATTTTTATGGCATTTTTGCAAATGAGGACATCCCCGAATAGAGATTTTGCTCACTTCTGGGTACAAATGTTGTCCCCAGTATATGGTTAAACACCCCCCCCCCCCACACACACACACGTCAGATTTTTATGGTTTATGGGGACAGACATGTTTCTATACAAACTGTATAATCTATCCCCCTATACTATCCCTAAACCTAACCCTCACAGAAAACGTTCTGCACACACACAACACAAACACACACACAGCACTGTTACACAAGATATCTAATAGTGCTCATATTCCACTCATCAAATTCTTTTTCATTAGTCTCTTATTTTCTCAGACAAGAAAATCAACATTCCAGTTTGCTTCTGTCTTCATTTATCTCCTCGCACTCCATCTTTGGTTAAAAGAGAGAGAAAACAAAGCGAGTTTGATATTTCATGCTGATACAGTGCTGTGTTTTATGTAGCGTGAGATTAAAACATTATTTAAAGACTGTCAGCTGTAATGTTGACGTGACATTATGTACTCACTGACTGTCTGCTTGGTTCTCCAGGGTTGTGGCCAGTTTGCAAAGCCCATCAGAAGTGCTCAGTTTTATTATCTGGATAAGTTTTTACTGCTGGCATCAGGATCAGATCTACTGCTCTACCTTTACCATCTGGACAGCACAAAAGACGACATCAAGAGGTGCAAGACACACACACACACACACACACATTTACTTATGTACCTAAATAGGAACATTCCATAGACTTCTACTGTCTTTATACACAGCTAGTAATAAACAATATAACCTAACCCTAACAGAAAACGTTCTGCATGTTTACAATTAAAAGAAAATTGTATTCATAATTTTTTAAAAGCGTTTTTACAAATGAGGACGTCCCCAAAGAGATGATTTGTCAGGTTTTGCTTACTTTTGGCTACAAATTTAAGTAAACACACACACACACAAGCAGTTAATGCACAATGAGCAAGGACAAATAAACAAACGTGTGGTTCAGTTTGAGAACTGGGAAAAACTGGGATCAGACTATGAAGAGCTGTATGACTGTACTAAATACTTTACTCCTGTGACATCAGACCAGATGCTTGATGTACATTCATATAATGATTCAGATATAATACGTCTGCAGAACAGAGTCCGTGACCTCCTAAAACATTTAAATACCTTTTAATTAGGGTTGGAAGTACAGTGATGTATTTAAGTTTTGTGTAACTGTGAGGGGAAAAACGGTGAGTTTTTCCAGTGTCAGATATTTAAAAACATTCTTTGTTATTCCTAGAGTCATTATATAGTTTAAGATTTATTGCTGAAACTTGATGCTTTATTTTTGTGCTTTATTCCATTAGCTGTATTGAATTTACATGTATGTGTTTGGCAGACACTTTTATCCAAAGCGACTTGTACTTGTAAAAGTGCATTCAAGTTATACATTTGATCAGTATATGTGTTCCATGGGAATCGAACCCACAACCTTTTCGACTGCTAACGCAATGCTCTACCGGTTGAGCTACAGGACCGCTTGGTTGTTAAGGAGGTCCAAGTCTCAATGTCCCATCCAGTAGCGTGGAAAATAAATCTTCCCTCGATTTCTTAGGAAAATGAATGTTTGTCTAATGCGGTCAGCGCTGTTTAAAATAACAATCACACACTTTATGAAGCTGTTATGTGGAAGTGAGCTATATAGAATGTCTGTATATATTCTGGTTAGGGTGATGTATGGACGTCTGGGCACACAGCACATACTCATGTCTGAAGAATCAAAGCACTCTTTAAATATATAAACACAAGTGTGGAGGAATTCCTGGAGCAGATATATAGAAGCCATGAGCCAGATAATGCACGTCATATTTGATGTGTGATCAAAGCCTTCATTCTCCAGAGAATTATGTGAACTGGTATCAAATCTCTACACACACATAATTAAAAACTGTATTTTAAGATTTTTGAATCATATATTTTGCAAAGATAATAATACAGCTTTATATGTTTGGAATTTTAAAAATTATTCCGCTTCGAAGTTTCTAAGGATTGCTACCAGTAATTAGCATGCTAACTTCCTGTCCACGCTACTTTAGCGTTAACATGTCAAAAGTTAGCCTACAACATAGCCTACAAGGCTACACAGCAACTTATAATAATGTTAACTAAAATAACGTTAACATATATAGATGGTTCTGTTTGTTCTGTTCATTTTGAACATAAACAATGATGCTTTTATTTGAATTTTTATACTTAATATTTAAATGTCCAGCTGCTTTAACAATTCTGAATTATTTGGTTTGTAATAGATTGTTTCTTCTGTTTTTTTTATCTTAGGTATAAGCAAAGAAGCACGTCCACGCTGAAAGGAAAATTTAGCATGAAGACCGGAACAGAAATCACATCAGTATCAGCGATCAATGAGTTCTACTCCTGTATCCTAAAAACACTCTTCTGAATGAGCAAGTAGACTTATATTTGATCCGGGCGGCATGTTATGAGTGCACAGACAGCTTGTGTTATGAGAAATATAATGGGAGGCCCCTGAGAGGCCCCGTTCATCTTGTGTTTTGCTGTTATTAACACACCCCATCACACAGAATATTCTGAGTACTGATTATTCACACTCAATTTTATTTATACTGAATTATTTACTCCCCTCTAGGTCATCTAGTTTAGCTCACGGGATGTTCCTAAACTGTATTGAGTTCTCTGTATTGAGTGTGTTGAAAGAAATTCAGATTCTAGTTTTGTAAAGAGGTTCATACACACAACTTATTTTTGTGCATAAAATTAATTTGGAGCATTAAAATATGTTCATGTGTAGCTCAATGGGTAGAGCATTGCATTAGCAGCCCAAAAGGTCATGGGTTTGATTCCGAGGGAACACACACACACACACAATGATTAAATGTATAGCTTGAATTTACTGTAAGTCACTTTGGATAAAAGCATTTTGATCTGTAATCTTAAGAAGCATAAATCGGTCAAATGTGTCCGAGCTTTTGGACTGTAAATCATTGTTTTTTGGTATAATTTCCAGTGATGTCTTCATCCTCACTCCATATGAAATATTTTACAGTATATTTATGAGTCAATAAATGTACTGAACTCTGCAGTTGGTTTATAGCTCGGCCTGTCCTTACGCCAGGTATATAGTGGACCTGTTTGGCAGTGAATACAATGAAAGAAATCAGGATAATGATAAAGTTTTCCTCTATAACTTTCTTACAGTTTCTTCAGTGCACATTTCATTATGAAATACAGCTCAGTGTCATATTATGTAATGTAGAGTGTAAACTCATGCCGTTGTTAATAGTGCGATAAAAGTTACTACATACAGCATTACTATTAGTACATACACATATTACTTATGGTTTGGTCGACCATATTTGTTTTTATTTAAAGAAACAGCACACGAGTGTCTTCTTATTTTGTTCATATTGGAGCTCTTTAACTACAGCGTGTCAGATATTGTTTTGGCTGCTGGTGCTGACCGTACCATCCAGGTGTTTGATATGAACCGTGGTTGTGTGGCCGCGCAACTCCCAGACGCCCACTGTCGGGCTGTCCACCATCTCTCCCAAAACAAGGTAAGAAATGAACACATGAAACAGTCTTTAAAATCACAATGAAATCAAAATATTCATATTTTTATGGACTATTGCAGTCTTTATTGTAAGTGGTAGTTGTTCTGTCTGTTTTTTAAAATTCACGTACCCTTGTGATCTTTAATCAAAATCTGAAATTGTACATCCGCTCTGGAATGACAGACCGTCTCTGATGATGTCACCCTGGCAGCTTGGGCGGAGCCAGAGCTGTTAACCACTCCCCTCCAATAGGAGTCTGCTGCGAGCTAGGAAACGCCTACTAAATCGATTCACGCAGACTATAATTTTGTAGTAAAGGGTTTCGCAAGTAATTTTGTATCTGTTGAATTGATTAAATAAGACATAAATACATGCACTGTTTAAAATACATGGAAATACTCATGATTGAGCACCAAGTGACCCGGAGAGCTTTTGCATGTGGAGTAATGCTGCTGCTTTCCCCTTGTTCCTCTGAGTTTGCTCCAGGAACTCCTGTTCCCCCCACGGTCCGTGTCCTGCATATCTACAGCCTGACACATGCTGGGATGGACTCCAGCCCTCTCCGTGACATTATATAGGAAAAGCTGCATTGAAAATGGATGAATGTATAAATGGCAGATGATAAATAGATTTCACTTACATACAACCCTGTCTATATCATCACTCTGATGGGTGACGCATAATAGACCGTACAGTGAGACATCAAGCCGAAGACCCAAGATGTGATTCACTTGAAGAGCAATAAATCAGTATTTAGACACTTGTTTTGTCACTTTTTAATGCTAAGCGACAGACAGACCAATGTCCTAGTCACTCTGAGTTTCCCGACCTCCGTGGTCATTTACAAGGTCCACAAGTCTCAGTGCTGGTAGTGACCTTGACTAAAACACTAAAACTGGAATAAGAAACCGCTTAAACTGTTTTGTGGGTACTGTATGAGTTTTTATTGTGAGGCTGTTCTGTGCTCCGGTTTAGTTGTAAACTCAAAGTACGGCACTTTGCTTCTGACTCACTTTGCTCTTGGGTTGGCTTTGTATCTATGGCAACCATGATGAAGTCGCTTGCACGAAGAGCCAAAGGGAACAACACCAGGGAACTACTGAGTGCACATCATAATGTGTACTGCATACATACACTGACAGACTCCAGCTTTGTTTTTGATGCTGGTTCTATGAGTTTTGTTCGTTGTAAATGCTGATAGATTGTTCTTAGGCCAGATGGGCCTCACTGAGTCCTGCACTACAGCCCATAACCAGATTTAACCAGATATTCATTTATTTATGCTACTGAAACAAGATTTCTTTAAAGTCACCAAGATGTAGATGGTTGTACTGCATATCCAAGCATAACCTCAACTAATATGTGGCATCCTCCATGAAGAGTGAAAGCAAACGATCATATTCAACATGAAACCAGCCCGTGTTGGATTTACTCGACAAACTTTCCAAGCCTCAATGGCTCTGCAGTTTGGCAGCTCAAGCCACCCATTATATAAGACCTCTCTGAATGTTGCGCAAGACATTTGGTCCTTTTCTTTAAGGGATAAAAGTTCAACGTTTCAGTTGGGATAATGTGAAACCACAGTTGGGTGCGGTTGTTGCAAGGTGGGCCTAAGTTGTAGCTCTCGCGTGTGTCATTTATCTTTTTGAGTCTTGCTCTAAATCCCTTTGTCTTACTGATTAAGACGGATGCTTGAAGTAAGTTGAGGGAGGATCTGACTTAAGCCAAGCATGTTGTGTAAGCACATTCCATTCGTTGAGGTTGGGTGGAGTTTTGATTGTGAACCAACATGGATTGGCTGGAAGGCAAATGGGCGGGGTCTCACTATGAATGAATTGTGCTCACTGATTATCATGCGTTGTCTGTCTTTTAGAATTTAATTCACAAATAAACCAATTATGGGATGACACAAACATCCCCATCAAAGTACCGCTGATCGTACTTGCATGAAGCACTTTTCCAGGCTGCATATTTATTATAAATGTATCATTTCTCTTCTGGCTAAGTTTACAGTCTTGTTATTTAAAGGTAGGGTAGGCAATTTTAGAGAAGCTACCAATAGCAAGGTAGCTAGCTTAAGATCAAATGCAATGATTGAAGAAACGCTTTATTTTAACTATTATTATTTTGCACCTCCACAGAAGAAATAAACATATTCAGATGAGTTTACGTCTGACTTTACGAATGTGCAGAAACTTTAAACCAGCATAACAAACAATGTTTCTGGAAAAAATCACATCTCCACTTTTCAAGATACCGTAGCAGAAAGATTTACCCTGTTGTCAAGTAACCGACTGTATTAGATAAAACCAGGATTTCAAACAGCTGTGGGAGCTGGGAAGCCCTAACTGACGTCTTCTCTCAGATCTTCTCTCTGCCTCTGCCCGGCCCCCTGATCCTCTCCAGTTCGTGAGGGGGATACCAAACTGGGATTAGTTGAGTACACAAGTGGACCGTGGACTGGATTAACTGATCTGACCCAGTATTGGTGGCTTTAGCAAGCATGCATTCCCCATGTTCCACCAAACCAAAATACTGTCCTGTAGTCTCGCTACCTCGTCCACTGTTCTCCTCTTTTTACAAGAACACAACCTGGCAGTTGACATGTGGGATTCCCCAGCATGAACCACAAGCAAGTGTCATCAGTCACTGCGCATTCTCCTCCGTTGGCTAAGCTTTCTGCTCTCTAAAGCCATATTATAAAGAAGGTTTTGCTTGTGTGTGAGTAACTGTGCAGGGCACATGACAACATCTGTATTTGTGTTAGGGCAGAAGAGAGAGATGCTGTTTCTGGTCTATATATGTAAAACATTTCCATTCTCTGGACTCCTGGATGTGGGCAGCGCTTATATTCTGAAACGTCTGCATGCTCTCAGACGACACATGTAGCTTGTTTGCAGTCCCTCAATAGACTTGTTCTTTATCTGTTCTTCTTTGAGTACCAGTCAACAGCACTAATCATTAAACCAAGTAGCTTGTGCCACCCTTTAACATGATGTGATGGATTTATTTCAATGGGGAATAAAACGTTTCCTATAAATACAGGTTTGCAGAAGTGCTCGTTTTTAATTGATTAAAAACTCACAAAGTTATATTAATTTATAATAAATTAGCTTAATGTTCTTTGTTTTGATCTAAGAACATACAGAATTGTATCTTGTTTAGCTTGCTGGTTTATACTGTTGAACAATCACAGTAATGAGAGACAGGGATATTCATACATACGGATCAGATTTTAATTTCCAGAATGCATAAAATAGAAATTTACCTTAATTTCAGCAGCATAAACTATTAAAGGATTCTTTCATTATTTGTTCAGCCAAACTTGTATAATGTTATATTCCATGAAACACACAAAAAAGAATTTCTAAAGAATCTTCACATTTTGGGTCATTTTCTGCAGCCTTGTGACTCTTTCTCTGTCTCTTGTTCTTGCAGGGGTCCCTGTTCTGTTCACAGGCCACGGAATCGTACAATCTCTTCCTGAGCAGCGCTGTAACAGACGGTCTAAAAATGTGGGACCTGCGCACGGCAAGGTAAGAAACTCAGGAGCTGAAGTTCAGTAACTTCAGGAGCTCCAAATGAGTTTAAAGCTGCAATGTGTCACTTTTGCCTCTGTTGCTATCTCGGTTTGAAGCTCAAAATTGCAGGTTACTTTACGTACTTTTCATTACATACGTTGTCAAATGAAGCCAAACTGACATTTCAAGGGAAATTTGACCCAACAGCTCAAATTATAAATCATCGTTATAAACTTAGAGTTGTGAATTAGGGTAAGGAGAGCGTTTTGAACACTGATCTGTCATGTCTTTGCTCAATAACTGATTTTTATACATTTTAAAACAAAAAAAGTTACAGATTTAAGAAGTTGCAAAAGTTGCAGCTTCAAGAGGACAAACTTCACACTGTTCGGCCCATTTACCAAAACCCAAATGTGGAATGTCTAATAAGTACAATAATGAATAAAACATTAAAAATAAAAAGTAGAATTTGTAGTAACAGTATATAGAGTGTTAGATTAACACTTTAGCATATGCAGCCGAAATCATTTTTTCCAGCGTATCATCCAGATTCAAGCCCTCACCTCTCTAGACGAGCACTAATAACCCATCAGTTCTGTGCAGGGCTGTCCTGAGCCCAAGGACATTTCCTGAATGTGGTTTGTGTTTAGCACAGTGCAGTGCGGTCAAAGCCCAGAACGTCCATCAGCTTGCGGGAGACAACCATTAAACAACACTCTTAAGAATATGAAGAACCACCTGAAATCTCAGAGATCAGTACTGGTGAGAACGGTACATCTATCATTCGAACGAAGAAACTGAAAGTTCCAACATTTCTGAAAGCTGAGCTTGCCTGTCTTTTTCTCGAACCTTCGCCAAAAAGGCCTTGGAAAGAATTCCCTCCCTGCACATGGAGCAAAAAAATAAACGGCAATTCTGCACTGAATCTTAACACAATTCTAGTTCGCTTGTGTTTTAACCACTTTAGATGTTTTAAAATAGTTAAATAATTAAATAGACCGAAGTTTTTTTTTAATGGTTCATCCAAAAATTAAAACGTGTCATTTTTCTTTTTTAACAGTTTTAACAGTTTTCTTTTGACAGTTTTGTTGAACTGTCATTGTATTGAAAAGGGCTGCGGGAGTTTTCCTAAAATACATCCTGTCGTGTTCCACAGACATAACAGCGTGTGAGTTTAGAATGAGGGCGAGTCAATACTGACAGGAGTTTCATTGTCTGGTGAACTGTTTCTTTAAGAACGCTCTGTGAACGCATCAGGGTGAAAAAAGCATTCTGGACTCTTCTGTCCTGAAGGGAGAAACAAGGCTAGAACAGACACTAACTGCTGGTACTGGAACCTGTGCTGAAAGTTCCAGACTCAGAACATATTTCACTCAGAACTTTGTGATATTTCATGTGTGTGTTGATATGCGGCACCTGAAGTTCTCCTTCCAGTTTTATGTCCCGTTAAACGGCAGCTGAAGGTGTTGAAGGACGTCTTGTTCTGTATTTCTTGTATGGTGTGAACTGCTTTTATACTTTATCGTCCTTCAAACTGTTACGCTTGGAAATCTTCTCATTCCTGCTTGCAAACTTCATAAAGTGTCAAATCCCTGTTATACGTCTTCATAAATACTTGTGCCTGAGTTGTTAGGTCAGGTTCTGGTCAGGAGCTTTTAACAAACTTCTCCATCCATGGTGAGAAAACAGCATTAATTCTCTGCACATCCAGGCTGGTGTATGCTGGTTAGTGCGGTTCAACAGCTGTATATTGCTGGTCAACAATGGTGGTTTTGCTGGTTATTTCAGTAAAGCAGTGAGTTCTTTGATGACTGATTTGGTTTACCAGGCCAGCTGTCTATGATGTATAAGGTCATATTATGAAATATTAATTATTTTATCAATGCATTAAGTGTCAGAGCTAAAAGCAACATCTATTGAAAACATTTTCTCATTCTAAAACATTAGATTTCTGACTTCAGTAAGTCAAATTCATTGACACATGACATGACCGCCCACATTTACACGTGAATCTGATGCAGAAGCATTGTATCCCATTTCATATGTAAATTTTTAATCACTTCTGTTGTGTTGGGTCTTAAAGACACAGTAGCAAAAAAGTAACGTTAACCTAATTAACTATTTTCGATGCAAGAAATCTCGGCTAAAACTATACGTGAACTTTAGAGAAAAGATTAATGCTGCGTGCCAGCAGCTAATGCCCAATGCTGACAAACGTAACAGTCAAGAAGAAACACGTCAAGCAGCCTAGCAGGGCGAAGATTTAGGTTTTAGAGTGAATGGAAACAGGAAAGAAGAACGATGAAAGCAAGGAAAGCAGATAAATGCAGTTCAAACACAGACGGGAGCACATGGGAGAATTAGTGACATCATTTTGCCTGCAGTCATTGACAAACTGAGGTCTGGCAGGGAAGCGTTTCGGCACGGGAATCGGGGCCATTTTCAGTGTATTTTTCCATTTTTCTGATGGTTGGCTTTCTGACGGCGCTCCGAGTTCAAACACGTGAAACGGTTTATCTCCCCCCAGACTTCATTTAAAGTACAAGTGACATCATTTCAGAGGCCAAGACAAAACCCTCAGCCAAAAGCAGAGGAGCTCTGGAAGACTGAAGGTTATGGAACATCTTCTCCAAACTTCTCATTGGCGTATGTGTTTTGCGTATCACAATTCCGATTGCTTCCTTTGGAGTCACAGGTGGCCCGGCTAACAGGGAACGTTCTCAGAAAGTTGGCTAAAAGTTCTCTCAAAGTTATCAAAAACGTTGTGGCAGTAACTTTTAATGTTATATATAATATTTAGCAAAATCGTTATCCTTAAGTGGTTAGTGGGATGTTTTAAAAATGTTACAGAATAACATGGAAAAAAGTTATTATAACCAATTAATATCGTTAATACAATACCTAAAAATGGATGTTTTGTCCTAGAACTTTAAAAATACTTGTTACTTAAAGGAAACATGGAAACCAACCTAAAATTGTTAGCTGGGAGCGTGTTGCCCTTCAGGCTGAGAGGGAGCAGCTTTTGAATTGTGTGTGTAAAATACTGGCAACAGACCTATTATGTTTCTGTTTATATGGTTTAGGACCCTGATTACCGGCTAGCAGTAGAAAAAAACAACTATCAGTCAACTACATCTATTGTTTTCATTGTGAAAGTTTGTCCATTGAAAAGTTGAAGTATGACATCTTAATGCAGTTCCTACTGTTGTCTTTGGAATAGTCGGTCTAGATTTCTTCATGGTATTCTTTTTAATAAACTACTCTACAAAACGCATAAATTACATTATGAAAATTCCAATATGGCCAGACCATCATTTTGGTCTTTAACGTTAGAGCTCAGAATTGAGAACACATTTTAGCTTGAGATCTGAGGCTGGCTGACATGTTGGACTACTGTATATCAAAGTTCCTTTAAGGCAAGCGAGTTCACCCGGCGGCCATCTTGGCAACAGCCCCAGGCAGCTATTTTTTAGTCATGCAACTACAGCTTCTATATAGTTGACTGGGAAAAGACGGTAATCTCCAAAAGTGTTGCTGTGTGGTTGCTAAGAAGGTCTAAGTGGATGTTAGCACGTTGCTGCGTGGTTGCTAAGAAGTTCTAAGTGGATGTTAGCACGTTGCTGCATGGTTGCTAGGTGGTTGCTATGGTTTCTGGTCCAAGTCAATTTAGTATTCTGATCCGACTTGGATCCCTCTGGGGTTTATTTATGTGTTGGTCATGTTATTAAAATCTGGTCACTTTATAATCAAATCAATAGCATTAATTCAAAACAGTTTTTAAGATGTTAAATGTGCTGTACATTATGTGGCACACTTAAGTTTACACTTCAGTTACACTTTAGACACTACACAGTTTAGTAAGAAACACAGAGAACAGTAAACCTCTGGGACTGGAAGCGTAGCTGTTTATAGCTGCATTATTCCATTGAAGATGTCATCAACAGCTTGCTGTAAAACAGAACAGATTTCTTCATGCGCACATTGATTGCATTTTCATTCCGATTTTAAAGGTGTCTGTAGGTTCTGGTAGTTCTCTAGTTTGGCATGCTTATTGTTTCCGCTCTGGTGGTCGACTAAATACCAAGAAAATATGTAAGCTTTAAACAATAAATTTGTTTATCCTTTCTCTTAAAGGGTAATCTTTTCTCCTAATGAGAAGCAGATTAACCTGGCTTCCAAATAACATGAATCAAGTAAAGCACACTGCATTCATAAAGATTCGCCAAGCAGAGTGAGTACAGCAGTTAATGTGGAATGTTCTCCAAATGATGGCTAATGTTCTCTCAGAGTTATCAGAAAAGTTCTTGCATAAACGTTAGTAGACCTTTTTTAAAGTCATATATCATATATATGAAAAATGTTATTCTTAAGTTTAAGAATGTTTTAAAAACATTACAGAAGTAAAAAGGTTTTAATATGTCTAAAAGGGATGTTTTGAATGTTCCTAGAACTTTTAAAATAACATGTTTTTGTTACTTAATGGAAACGTAATGATTCTAACGACCTAAAATTGTTAGCTGGGAAGGGGGCCACTGACAAACTCCTCCATGATGTTGTTGTTTTGCATTGTGGTTGATTTTGACCTTCGACCTTGATATCTCTTGAGTTGCCCAGTTTCATCAGTGTCAGTTGTTTGTATGGACAGAAACCGCATGCTTTGATAATGTAAGCAGTCGTTAAATGAGTTTATCTGTTGCAAGATTGTGCTGTTCTGTAAAGGCTGTGTTAGGATGTGAGCTCGTGAAATGCTACAGCTAGCATTAAATCACTTTATATGACTGCGCCTGACTTTATTAATGAAGTAATGTTCTCCATTAGACACAAATCTTAGGTTTATAAGGATAAGGTTAAGCACTAGGGGTAATTCTCCTCTGTGGGTTTTAAAAAGCACTTATTAAATCGTGTAGGCTGAAATGAAATTTGTATTCAGGCATGCTTGTAGAAATTTCAATAACCGTACGTTTCTACTTGCGTTTTGTGAGCAAAGGCGAGTGAGCATTTTCAGTTCATTTCTACCCAAGCCAAACTTCATACTTAAGGTTAATTGTGGAATTGGTAAGGAAGCTTGTGAGAGGCATTGAGTGGATTTTTATACAGTATGTGACTTGCTCCAGAAATCACAAGCATGTAAATCAAATTCAGGTTTTTTGTAAATACAAAATGTATGACACTCACTCAAAATTTAATTGGCTAACTTGATTGTACCCTTCATTTTACATTGACGCTCATACCCCCATAGTCACTTTGCATACCCCAGTTTAGGGACCACTGATCTGGAAGATTATGAACCTCATCATTCATAGTCTCAATTTTAAGTAATTTTAAGGCCGTAACTTTTGCCTCTGTTTAAACATAAAATTGCAGGATACTTGTAGAGTTTTGTTAATGTGGATGATGTTTAAATTCTATAACAATGGCTGTGAAAACAAGCTACAAACCATATTTGTATAATATGTTGATACAGTTGTGGTGCACACTGCCTAAAGCTCAGGGCTGGTAAAGTTTAAAGGGTGTAGGTTTGAACCCTGTACCACACAACCCATAACCCCCAGTTACTCGGGGGGATTGTTCCAAACTACTGAAGTTGTTTCAGATATAAACATTTGCTGAATGACTGTTGGCGCACTAGAGGAGGTGATGTCTACAGAGAGAGCCAGAAGTCGTTCTGGAAATGAAAAGCTGATTTTAAACAGATCCTCTTTACGCACTGATGCCCCTGGATTGTCTTTTGTTTCCCGTGCCAAAGACTTGACTTCCCCGAGCAGTTTTTCAGATATCTCTTCCCGCCGAGTGAACAGTCAATACAAATGAGCATTGTGAGTGTGCGCGATACAAATGCATCTTCCAGTTTTGGCCTCACTGCTATAAATGTTATTTAGTCTAGAGATCAGATGATTATTAACTTTCCAGCTGCCTGACAGGCAAAGAAATATATCTCTCAAAAATACATTTTTGCTGCGTGTTCCGTTTAGTTCATTGAAGTGAGCTAAGACAACATAATTTTTCATCGTTGATCAACTCGACATTATTTTCATAGCCCCTCCGAAACTGCCTATGTACTTTAAACCGTGGAAAACCACGATTCAAATGGATAGTTGCTTGAATTAATGAGTCTTTCTGTCCATCAGATGTGTCCGTCGCTACGAGAGTCACGTTAACCGCTGTCACCAGTGCACCGCGGCCTTCTCACCCTGCGGCCGCTTCATAGCTACTGGCTCGGAGGATCATTCTGTGAGTACAAACACCACATCAACACCCCAGTCTTGCTGCAGCCCTTTCCACTGCTTGTTTCTCCAGCTCTTCCACTCGTCCTGTGTTTACCGTGAGCTGCACAATGTTTTATGTCGTTATACAATTCATAAGGCTAATCATTCATATCGCCTCTTTATTTATCACAGCATTATGAAGTCATAAAACAGATAATTTCGTCCTGGCCTGGTGTGAGTCTGTGTATCTTAACTGGGATAATAAAACTGGTATAATGGAGCGCTGAAGAGCACGTTGTATCTAAGGGCGGGGGTGAAACCTTTTAGAGGTTTCTGCAGTCAGTGTGTTTTTGACACAACCCTTTCTCCTCTTTTATCCCTTCTCGGAGTTAGATCATCATAAATATGTTCAGTATATGTAAAGATTTATAGTGCCGACCTCCAGTACAGGAGCTGAATGAGAGAGAGAGAGAGAGATGGATGGGTTGATGGAATTGATTGATTGATTTTCAAGCCATGGTGTTGTACCAAGTTCACTGCCTGCTGTGGGATGGGTAAAGCTCCATTAAACTGTGCATTACATTTTATACCACAAATGCTGGTTGGAGCAGAGAGATTAGGAGCAACCTACAATTATCTCCCATTTGCTGGGCCAGTTTTTCCAGTGACCTCTTTAGTTCTCCCTCTCTGAGTGTGTCTTATCACAGCAGCTGTATCACATTTTCTTCTGAGGTTCTTCATGTCCTGCGCCAGGATTGTCAAAACAATTTGTTCTTATGAGGACAAAAATGGGCTCTCCATAGTTTCATGGTGTTGTAGTATACTAAAGCAGCTTTGTTTCTGTTCTGAACCACTGACCGATTGACCTCCTACAAAAATGGTGGCTGTTCTTCAACAAATTCATCAAAAGAAAACATCTCGCAATCGTTTTGGCCCGTTTGACCGCTCACGAATGACCTAGATTTCAGATTTCATAACTCTGAGGCTTCTGTTGAAGATGATGCCACAGATGACCTGCTAACCCACCGTCATTCTGATGATTCAATGCGATGGTTGTTGTTTTAGGAGCATTGCTCCCATGCTGTGATTGTGTTGGAGTCTTTGCTCAGGTAAGTGGAATAATGTGTGTGTTGATAGCTGTTATTAATCACCAACACCGGGCAAAGCTGGAGATGTTTGACAAGATCTCGCAGCGCTGCCCGCTTTTCAGTGTTTTCTCTGGACGCTGACGGACAGAACGGTAGTGGGCTGCTGTGCTGTTGTTTGTGGCTGTCCTGAGATTGCCATAAGCCAGATGCATTTGTCCACGTCTTTTATAATTTACAGGCAATCACAGTAAGGGAAACCCCTCAACCCCCACTGCAAAAAACTTCCAACACCAAATTGCTAAATTTCCAAGCCCTGAGACAAAAACGTGATGGATCCTGTGCCGCGTTTAGGAGGGATGACATAGGAAACATGGCCAATTGTGGTATTTTCCTAAGCTTTTCACCATGTGTTGCCTATGAGAGGAAAAGCATAGAGCCAATGTTATGAGGTTTCCCAGTGGATAGGACATTAAGACAAACAGGTCATGTTCATGCTTCCCTCACTGTTCGCTAACATACATTTCCACCTCTGGCTTTATCTGTGTTAAAGAGACCAAAAAAAAGATTTTTGTCCATCATTCACACAAACCAATA
>JAZGTJ010007216.1:1907-23295 GCA_036877575.1 Botia almorhae
CTGGGTTCGGGCCAAATTCCGAGCTCGGAGCCCTCCCCCCGGACAGCACGCCAAATACGCATCAGTGATCATTTGCGATTGCATGTTAGTGCGAACTCGTGAAACAACCATACAGTGAAAATGGTTCTTCGGCAGAGCGTTCTTTGCAGAACCTAAGGAGAACCTTTTCAGAACCTTAGTCTGTGTTGTGTACACGATCAATGACACATAGTTTTGGTGGAGCTCAAACAATCTGCAATTGTGTCATGTTATGACATTGCTTCTTTGAGAGGTGTTGATAACCAGCTCGGCCTGTCGAACAGTTCTGAGTCAAGCTGACAGGCCTCTGGTTCTACATGTCGTGACATGTCATTAAAGTTAAAGCATAACTGGACGATATTGTGTGCTTCTATCGTGCTAAATTCACAACATAGCTCGCAGATTTGGTTCCATGGCGAGAATAGGTCTCTGAGAGGAGACCCATCCCCCACAAAAACACACACATACACTTACTTACTGTCCCCTTAACAGGCACCAGGGCGTTTAAAGGTACAGCACACATTTTCTTAGTTTGCATTTAGGATTGCATGCAAAGTTTACATTCAATTTTCTGGCGAGTTATTGCTTTACAAATGCTTAGATTCTTTTGACTGACATCACAAGAGTAAAAAAGCTTTGCCTTGTCGCCACGCTGTCGTGTGTTTCACGTGCAAGCAAAGTAAATGAAATGGAAACACAATTAGCATATATATGACCTAATTTTAGTTTGTTTGTAAAGTGTTCGTTTGATCATTTTAAGCACAGAGATATCTCACGGCGATTTGACGGATTAATGCATACGCGATCAGACATTTACATAAACGTATTCAACTGATGTTTGTGACCAAAGTGACTTACAAGAAAAAATACTAATATAAATGTGAAATGGGACAAATGGTCTCACAATTCTTTAGACATTAAAAAATAGTCTCGTACCTAAAAGATAAGGGAACATAAAGAAGAGGAGAACAACGCACGCATGGAGAGCAAGGTGTGATTTTATCAGAAGAATCTCGTGTGTGCTAAAGTTCCAGTCTGTCAGTTAGCAGTTGTTATGCTGTTTTTCCCCTTCCTGCCACATGCTGTATCGCATGATTAAAACTCTTTCCTTCTCTAGAATTCGAATCTTCCTTAATTTTAGAGTTTCAGATCGATCAGAAATCACCCAAGTTAACCAAAATGTCATCTAGAGTAACAGTAATATGAGCTGTTGATTTATGACACACTGTCGGCTGGCAAGTTATATGTTATAACAAAGGTTGTAGTTATGTTATTTTAATATTCAGAATGAAATGTAATTAACAGCTTTGCTCACTGATTAACTCCACTGGTAAGTTAAGCCTTGATAAGAAGCAGTAAGACTCTGATCAAAGGGCAACTCTGTCCAGTTTGACACACATACAGCAGCTAAATCTTGTACCTAGCATAGCATGTTTTACGCTAAACCTTCTCGCAGTCAGTCATGTACACACCTTCATTACCGAATGATGGGTAGTTGGAAAACAGCAGAAGAATGAACTTTTAAAGGAACATTAAGATCTTAGTTTAAATTTAACGTGCAAGTTAACCGAATTAATACGTTTCTTTCACCCTGGAGTGTAAAATTATATTTGCATAAAGATGTAAAGCCTGTTATAAGAGCATGTTTTGCATTATTGTGTAACGCATAAAATCTCATTCCGGTTATGCTAATGTGTTAAACTGTCTCTATAAATAGCGTACATTTCTTTACATAAAATATAAATTCTTATGTAACGGGTTTTGTGAGATTCATGGTATTTGTTTTTATTAGTCTTTGCTGTACACTTAAACAATCCTTCAGTGTTACAAATATTCCATGTTGACTCAGAATTATTATAAAATCATAAAAACGACACGCATAATAATCAACAAAGTGTTGTATGAAATACACAAATAAGTATATTATGTCAAACTGTGGGACACGTATCTCGTCAGCTTCCAAGAAACTCACTCGCTTTGCTGGAAATCCTGACGGTTGGGTCCTACCTAACAATTTTAGGTTGTAAGAATGTTCCCCTAATGTTTCCAGTAACAGAAAGGTTGACATGTTATTTTGAAAGTTCCAGGAAGGTTCAAATGTCCAGTTTTTAGACGTTACTGTATTCATTATAAGAACATTATTCCAACGTTTTTAAATTCTGTAACATTTTTAAAGTGTTCTACCAAGAACTTAAGAGTAATGTTTTGATATATATATCATATAGTTTCAAAGTTTCTAGTAATGTTTCTACAAGAACGTTTATGATAACGTTAAGATAACTTTGGGCGAACGTTAGCCAATGTTCTGTGAACATTCCTTGTTTGCTGGGTTATTCATGCAGTTTCTACTAGCTAGCTATATAGCTTCTACATTTCTTTTATCGTCGGTTAATGGACCAGAAATGCAGCTGAGGAACTGAACACATCTCACAGTACACTTGGTTGGGCTTTACGAAGCTGCAGCACAGTTGCGACATGCAGCTGGCGCGCTGTGCAGGAAAGGGGCCGTAACGCTGTTGATGAAAACACAGTTTTTCATTAGACGGATGTCTCCGCCGATCCTTGTTCTGTAGCGTTTCTGCTTTTGTTGTGTCTTGTGACCAGTGGTTCCTCGAATAGTATACGTATATGTGTAGTATATGGAGCTATATGGAACCTAATGGTTCCTCATACAGCAGGACAGAAGACGATTTAAAGGTACTCTGAAAATGGAAACCCAAACTGACACTGGTTGTTTAGTTAGTTATGTAACTCCCTTTGTGTTCACACACCTTGTCTCATGAGAATTGCCATTGTTCTTGTGAGAGATTTCTGAAGTCCATTAGTGATGTGTGTGTGTGTGTTTGTGTGTGTGTTGGAGGGAGGAGGTTTCTAAATCTGTCACACAGCATTGCATTTCAATTACGCTACTGTTTTGGCTTCTTTGGTGACCCTTAAATATTTAGATTTGTGTGTCACGTTCATTCTTAGTAGCGTAGAACGCGCTACGTTGGCATGGAGAACTAATGCTTTGTTTTCATGTCAATTTTAATGTGAATTATTATGGATTTTATTATGGATGCAGTTCAGTCAAGATACCAAAGCAGAACGAGACATTTACGTGATTAAATATCATTCCGAAACATTATATGACACGTCAAACGTTTTGGGTGAATATAATAAACACATACACGACGCGTGTAGCAAAATGTCGATTTATTATGAAAACCGTTCACATGATAATAGTTTCGCCGTACGACTCACTGCTGTTTGTCATGAGCGATCAAATGTTCTTCAATGTGATTGGCTGGCTCGTCTCACTCCCACTTCACCCCCCCCCCTCCCATAACAGATCACTCATAACACGTCACAAATAAACCAACACACACATGAATGCCTTGAAACGGTGCCATCGACAAATGTGTCGTTTACGAAACGACACATGTAAACACCAAACGCATGTAAACACGTTACCTGTGGCAGGTCTAAATACAGTGTGCCACAGTGTTGACATTGTCACAAAACTCCTTAAAATCCCTCCGCATAAAGTCTTCGCTCTGTATCATGTCATCTTCAGAGGGGAAATACTGCAGGCTTTCATCCTGGTCGACCTGGAAGAAGGAAAACGACTGGCGTTGGTTCGCCTGTCGTGCGTAAAACGTGGGTGTCCAAGTCAGATCTGGACTGTCCAGCAGCGCGCCCCTAGCGTTCTCAAGCACGCCCAGGTACGAGTCCATATCCGCGTAGTCCATCTCGCAATCGGAGCCGCTGTCTGTGCCCACCGAGTCCGATCTCATATGCATCATCTGATATTTCTCATGCATGAGGAATTGGTTGGTGTTCCTGGGCGCCCTCATGCCCGGCGCCCTTTTGCCTTGAACGTTCGCGGGGCGCAACGAAACCGCCGCGCCGGGCAACCGAGACAGTCTTGCGCGGTTTTTGCGCATTTCTGGACGGCGCGTCCGTCTCCCCTGCCTCCTTCCCAGCTTCTGCCACTTGGGTTTGCCGTTCCCGTTGCCTCTCCTCGACTCACCCTCGCGTTTCTCCGTCTCTCTGACGGAGGATCGGTCGCCGTAGACCTCCCATCGGCACACCATGCCCCGTCCGCACATTTTCTCCGCGTCCAGCATCAACTGCTGTGCGCTTTCACATAATCTGGATGAGACAAAGGCAGTTTTGTCTCCTCTTTTAGGGGTTTGTGGTTGTTTTCGTGTCTGTCTACACGATCACCCCCTCGGTCGTCTACCTTTTCACAATCTTTTCCGACTTTTTCTTTGTCACTGGCTTTAGATGGCACATAGCCTGGCGCAGTGCCCTCTGTATAGGCAGCTTGACGCGCGTCTGGCACTGATCTGCGATCAGTCACACCCCTCTTCTGCCTTTTCGATTAACCAGAGTCGTTTTGCCTATTTGCTTGCAACAAAAGCTTATCTTATCGTCTAAGGAGTTTATAAATGTGGTTGTAGTTTGTTTAACTTTGGTTAATGCCAACAAACTACGCCTTGTGTCCGCCACTAACTAGTCGTCCGTCTCGAGTTGACAGTTGACAACTAGAAAATATCCGTTTCCAGTGTGACATTTATAGTGTTGGGTCGCTCCAAATGGCCGCGACAGATTTGGGGTGTTTTATTCTTGCTTTGGAAAACACATCTCATTTGAATGTAAAGTATTAAAATTAGATATGTATTAATATATCTTGAAATTATATATAGTTTAAAACGCACATCGTTTTACGAGACGAACAAAGACAAAGCGATTATTGTCTTTCTGTGAAACGTTGACCCCCCCTTAGACTGAAATGGTCTGTTCCTTTCTAGGCGTCTGTCCAGCAGCTGTTCCAGGATCAGCGGCTGCTGCCCTAATCCGGGTCTCTCTATGAAATGGACAGAAAGCTCAACAGCTGTCAGATCAGCTGCGAAACCACGACAAGGAGTGCGCATACGTGATGCCTGTGAAGATGCGAGGACAACAAAATGGCTGTTCTCAGAACGGGTGCTTCTCGTTTCCGTTTCTTTCTGTCGATTTTATTTGTTTCTTAGGTTTAGTTTTATATATAGATACGCGCTTTCCTTGTTAGAGTGTGAAATATAAGACAAATAATTAATAACAGCGCTTGGTTACGACCTAAAGGAACACACACACACTTTTCTTTGTGCTGGAATAAGTAACGCTTCTGCCATTTGACCAACATGAATGACAGCTATCAGTAAATTATCTAATATAATCTAATACCTTTCTTTATAAAATCCACACTGATCCTGTCGAACCGTATAAAAGATTCACAAAACGTTAAATAAATGAATGAATAACATATTATAAGATAAATTATATTAATATGAATGAGTAAATGCGTTTATTAATATTAATAAAGCATTTTATTTAAAGGCTTCTCACAAAATTTTAAGGGCACCTGTAGCAGTCGTAAAAAAGCAAACATCATACAAACAACATCAATTCAGGATTATTAAAATGATCTTTTCATTAAAATGAGCAGGAAAGCTGATTTAAAAATATGAGTTTTAAGAGGAGAGGGAGAGGCAAGCTTTGAAAGCCCAAGATCCCTCCCTCGCTTTCCAAAGCCACGCCTCCAAAACACATCAACCGTACATGGTCTGACAGTCAAGTAGGACATCCTATCATTGCATTCAGACCGAATGCAATGATTGGATGAACATTTTATGGTCCTGCACCTTCCACACACCTTCCACATTTTATGGTCCAGCACCTTCCACACACCTCCCACAGTTTATATATATTTATATAAATATATGTAAACTAATTTTTTTAGTAATTGCTATCAGTATGTGAAGATACTTTCAACCAGCATAGCAAAAATGTTTTTGTCCTGCCTTTAACCGTAAACAGATGAAGAAGATCTAAGTTATTGTAATATATACAGTAGAGGCGTAATCTGTTTTAAGTAAATCGTTTGACAATTATATTTACAGTATTATTTCCCCTTCATACACCAGGGGGCGCTACAGTGTTCCCCACGCGTGAGAGCCACACACGGAGAGAAACACGAGGAGGCGGGGCTTCACGCTCTCGTTAACCACAACAAAGATGGAGACGCGACGTGACAGCTAAACGTTTTCATTTCTCACCGCGACGCGCTCAGCCTGGCGTTGAACCGAAGATGGACGCGTCGAGTGTGTTGGAGCAGAGCGCGGAGAAACGCGTCAGCATCGTCGGGTCCGAGCTGGTGGAAAATTACACGGTCGGTTTGACGCTTGTATTCGGGGTCCGTTGTCTGATGCCAATACATGTCCGCCAGTAAATGTCTAAATAACGACAATTATATTCTTGCTTTTGTTGCATGAAAGCGTGTATTTTGTTAGTACTGGATTTTTATAGCCTGATAAAACCATCATGTGCAACCGATTTTTGCAGTCGTGTGTGTTGCGTTTTTTTATTAATAAATAAATATTGATTTGCACGTGATTATAAATCTATACGTCTGTCAGTCTTTAGAAGAGGTCTGCGTTTAAATATTAAAGCGCGCATGAATTATTAATGACGTTTGCGATTTCTCTTTGTCAATTCCTGAGGTTTCCTATCAGATATAAAGTGTCACGGGTTATATTGCGTAATGCATTGTTAAAATGTGATTTATATATATGTTTTGCCTTTTTAAATGATGAATGCAGGGATAAATGAACGAATAAATGCCTTTTTCATATATACTGATAACGTAGTGTGCTCAAACTCGTCAGGTTTACGTAATCGAAGTCAACGTTGGAAACCACAGCTGGACTGTGAAGCATCGTTATAGCGACTTTTATGATTTGCACGAGAAGGTGAGTTTTATAACAGCCCCACACCGCAGATATACACTGTGTGCTGACGCTGAGTGACGGATCCAATTCTCCACCCGTTCACTTCAGCTGACCGCGGAGAAGCAGATCGATAAACGTTTGTTGCCACCCAAGAAGATCATCGGCAAGAACTCCAAAAGTCTCGTGGAGAAGAGACAGAAAGAGCTGGAGGTGTATCTGAAAACCCTGCTGAGCCGATTTCCAGCCACGGCCCCTAAAGTTCTCTCCAACTTCTTGCATTATCACTTATATGTGAGTTCCTACAAGCATCATGTTATTGATGATCAAAAGGTTGTGTTGGCGTGCTCACAACAGATTGTAGAAAGCGCATCTGTTCGCACGTCTCATAAACTGGTTATATATTAGCCGCAGTTTTCTTGTACTTTGAGTGACCGTTATTTTGGAAAAACCTAAAACGTACACGCATGCAACTTCTTTGGGTTAAACAAAATGTACAAAAATCAATAATTGAGTAAGTTTGTAACAGTTCAGTGTTCAACACAATTTCCTCGCCCCAACAGTAAGTTCAGTCAGTTTGGCTTCATTTGGCTTTAGTATGGAACATAAAATACGTAAAGTAACCTGCAATTTAGTGTTTCAAACAGAGATGGCGACAGAGAGGCAAAAGTTTAACATGAAAATGAGTTTATACCTCCTGTGAATTATGTTGTATTGTGTGTTTTGCTCTCATCTCAGAGTCAGTTATGTGTCTGCCAGTGTTGTGTTCTCCTGACAGTAGTTTTATTGATGTTGACTTCTGAAGGGGCTTCTGTCCGAACGAGGCGCATGACTGACCTGAGGTGTTTTGTTTTGGCTCATTTGGACTTATAATGATCCAGTGATCCAGTTTTTGACTTCAGAATGTTTGAAAACAAAACAGAAAGAGACATCCGAGGAAAATCGGAGTGTTTTCGAAACTTCCTGCCGAAATCTTTCAGGAAGTGGACTGGAAAAGCCATTATTGCAGCTCAGTGCGTTCTGAGCGTTTGTGCTGGAACACATTTTTCACTGTAACCAATAAGACAGTAAACTTTTAAAACATTAGATAACGTCATATAAACTGATTACAGGCACTCAAGTTTGATATTGTGTTATATTGTTGTATATATTATTGTTTGTGTGAATATTTTATGATATTATTTTCAGGAAATCAATGGAATTACTGCAGGTCTGGCAGAGGAGCTGTTTCATAAGGGTTTGTGATTATATTTCCAAAGTTCTTATAAACTTACTGCACAACAGTTTTTTGTTATAGGTTATTTGAGTAACTTACAGTAATTAAAATACTGGGGCGGGGGTGATTAATTGTCATTAAAATAATGCAGATTTTTTTAACAGGACTAAAGTAACTTATTTATGCGTGTTCTTATGATCTGTGTGTCCGTGCTCAGGTGAGCAGCTGTTAGCTGCAGGCCAGGTGTTTCTTCTCAGACCCCTGCAGCTGTACGCCATCACCCAGCAGCTGAAACTCGCCAAGCCCACCTGTGCCAATGGAGATGCCACAGCTGACCTGGGCCACATCCTGGATTTCACCTGCCGCCTGAAGTATCTCAAGGTTTGAGTTTTAAGTCTTGGAACTTGTGTGACCTACAGATGCTGTTACCCAGAGTTACTAGCCTGCTGCTAATGCTTGTTCTGCTAACTCAGATCCCGGGTATGAAAGGGGTCGTGGGTTTGAGTAACATTGAGGAGCAGAGCCTTACCTTCGACCTGTCAATTTTTAAAGCACTGTTGCAGATAGAGGTGAGGTCATCGTGTTGCATTCTGCGTGGGACTGAGCGCGTGCGGTGGACGCTGTTGTTAACCGTGCGTCTGTCTGTGTTTAGATTAGTGATTGTGACGCGAGACAGATCAGAGGTCTACCTTCTCTGAAACCCACACTGGCCACGCTCAGCATACACCTCTCTGCCAGCAGTATGAAGGTACGCTGATTTTGTTGTTTCGTTATGTCTAACTACATTGTGACCTTTTAAAGCCCATGATGATTTAATAGGATATTTGCAGAAACAAAAATTGGATAGTTTTGGGACGCGATAAGTGATTGCATTGTGTTTTATAGTATCTGATAAAAGTTCTTAATTTTTATTAGTTTGTGTTTGTAATTGAAACTGTGTTTTTTAGTTGGAATCAAATAAAATATAGGCATAAATATTACAGATTTTCATATAACTAAATAAAAATTTGAAATGTTGTCTTAGCAATATTCTGAAATAAGTTTAAGCTGAGGCACTAAATTACTAACTAAGTAAATAAAATAAAAACTAAAACTGAAATTGAAATAATTCATCTTCAGCAATTATCGTTCAGCAATATTAAAATGAAGTAATTATTAAAATGACAAAAGCACATAACAAGCTAGCTAAAATAACACGAAAAACTAAAAATACAACAATTCAAGCTAAATATTAAATTAAAATAATTAAACTACACTAAAACGAAAAACAAAATATGCTAAACATTTTATAAAGTTGACACAATTTTACAAACACAAAAGTCGTAACATCGGCAAACCTTTTTCTTACTGGCACTGGAGTTTGATTAACTGATTTCATTGCTGAACTGATTTCCGTCTTTGACAGGAGATTTTAGTTCCGGAAGCATCCGAGTTCGCGCAGTGGGAGCCGGAGCGTGTGGACACCGATTGTCCCGTCACGGCCGTCATTCCAACATGGAAGATGCTCACCACTCTGGACATGAGCCGGAATTTCATACGCTGCATCGACGAATCAGTGGTGAGCTACAGATTCGGTTTTATACTAGTTGAGTTTTTATTGTATACAAATGAAATACCGGTTGTTTTTAATCTCTGCCTTTTTTGGTTTCCATAGAAACTGATTCCTGCCGTAGAATTCCTTGATTTAAGTAACAACGAGTTAACTTCAGTGGAGAATCTTCAGGTGTGGTGGATTAACGTCAAATTATTACAATATTAAGAGTTTAGAATGAACATTTACTGTTAAATTAATCAACCAATGGATTCCAAGTATTTTAAAGTGTTTCTAATATCTCAATGCAGCATTTGTACAACTTGGTCCATCTGGACCTGTCCTTCAACAAGCTCACCGTGCTGGAGGGGGTTCACACCAAACTGGGAAACATCAAGACTTTAAATCTGGCTGGAAATCAGATGGAAACTCTCTCTGGAATCAGTAAACTTTACTCCTTAGTTAACTTGGATTTAAGCAGCAACAAAATAGCCCAGGTAGGTTTGTTTTTGGAATCAGCGATAATTTAAAAGTTCCCACGAGGAGCAAATTCCAATCGGTGAACGTTCCCACGCCCGGCTCTCTCCGAAGAGCCGAGCTCTGATGTGGAATGAAGGAATGAAAAACAATTCATTTTTATCTTTATCCGGAATGACTTTTCGTGTGGCTTTCCCTTCAAGAGCGCAAAAGCACTGTTTGGAATTTGCCCGAGTGATGTTTTTAATACAATAACTCGTTTTCCACAAATTAAATAATGACAAACCCTTGTTGTTTCTGTTGATCATCTCAGCTGGATGAAATCAAACACATCGGTTCTCTTCCCTGTCTGGAAAAACTGACTCTGGCTAACAATTCCATGTGCATCATTCCGGACTACAGAACCAAAGTTCTAGCTCAGTTCTGCGACCGAGCCTCGGAGGTACGATGCTGTTTATTACACATTCTGTCCCTTCAGACGCACGGAACTGGTTGATCTGTCGTGTGTTGTGTTTTTGTAGCCGTTTTAATATCCTGGACGGGGCCGAATTGCTGTTTTATTTCCTGTAAACTTCAGAGGAAAATAAAAGGCTTGCTTTGCCGGGAGAAAACGCACAGCAGATGTTTGAGGTTTTGTAGCGTGTGTGGAGGATTTTGGGCAGGAACGGGGGTGAATATAAGAGTCCTCATGTTACATGTGTGTCACTGCAGGTGTGCTTGGATGGGACGACCACCACTGAAAAGGAACTGGACACTGTGGAGGTCCTGAAAGCCATTCAGAAGGCCAAAGAAGCCAAAGACAGAATGGCAAACAATGAGAAAAAGGTATTTTGGAGAGTCTTTGAGGCACAGTCTCACATACTGATTTAACTCCGAGCCGGACTCGTGTGGTTTTTAAAACAACGATTTAAGAGGCTTTAAAAGCTGCGTTTGGATGCTTGTTAGTAAAAACGCTCGGGTGTGAATAAGTCCAAACCTTGTCCAGACATGAACGTTTTTCCCTGCGGTTGTTTCGTCGATGCTTAACAGATGAATACGTTTTCCAACCAGGTTCAAAAAGAGCGTTGTGGCGCCACCTGCTGGCCAGAACCTGAATCGTCTAAATAAAAACGTCTGCGGTCCTACAGTGTTGTGCGACATTTAAATAAACGAGATTATTTTTCCCCAGACTTTCCTATGTTTATTTGTGCTGCATCCACCCGTACCTGTCATTATGATATCTTGAGACCATCCCTAAATCCCACCCACATTCCCATTCCCATTATTATGATCCCATCGGCTTGTGTTGTCCCTAAGAAGAGCCCTGATGTTATTGTTGTCAGGTGAGTGACGTTCCGGGGCCGGCCGTGGGCGGGGCACAGGCGTCGTCGGTCGTCGCTCCGTCCTCCTCTGCCTCTTTGTCCCACTCTACCTGCTCCAGTCAAGGTAATCATGTATGTATCGCGCTGCGGGGGCGAGGGGGCGGGCACAAACGGACCCAATTAAAGGGGAAGTGTGTAATTTCTGAGTCAATACCGGCGCTAAAGGGAATGACAAAACCCTCCCCCACCCGCCATTGGTCAGAAATGCCGAAAGTTCCGCCCTGAACTCACGCCATTGGTTGAGCCGATGCAGTGAGCAGCGTTGTTAGGAAAATCAACCTGCTGATAGTTTAAAGCTTTATAAAAGTCATATTAAACTGGAATTTTGTTTTCACCTGACAAAAAAGCTTTCCGTCATCATCATTTATTAACCCTCCCGTTGTTTTTTTAACCGCTTGACTTTGTTTTCAGAATTTTGAAGACTGACAATCTCGGTCACCATTCACTTCAGTTCATCTGTTTCTCTACAATAAAAGTAGATGGTGACTGAGGCTGTCAGTCCCTGATGTTCGGCTGTACACCTTTTGTGTTCCATGAAAGAAATAAAGTTAGAACTGGTTACAGGTTAGAACACAGCGAGGGTGAGCAAATGATGAGAGAATACTTCTTTTGGGTGAACTATCCCTTTAACAGCTTAAAAAATTACACACATCACCTTTAAATCTAAAAAGATTTACTTACGTCCTTCTGACGGCATGGCAATGAGATATAAAACTGATTGGTAAACATAATCATTCATTAGCAAGAATCTTTTATGATATTTAATTTTAGGTTATTAGAAAAATTATTGAGTGTTTAAACCCACAATTTGCATTAAAGTCCATTTGTTTTGGGTTTTCTTTATAGTTGAGTGATTGTAAACAATCAGTTATTTCTGGGTCTCCTCCTCACCGTTAATCTCCAGCTCTTATTTGATTTATCTCTTCATTAGCATAAATGAATTTTGCATATTGGTTTATTGGTTTAATGACGTTTGGGACTCTTGGTGCGTTTACAGCCTAAATCAAGTTTAATCAGTTTTTCTTCTGTCTTTAAATTAATATAATGTGCATTTATTTTCCTTCCTTTGCAGTTTTAAAACAGCCTGAATGTTGGATCTTGCAGATATTCAGTTTCATTGGTTGCTCTGAATCAGATTCAGGGCCTGATTTATAAGTCATCTGATCTCTGTTTTTCTCCCGTGTGTTGGTTACTAAGCAACAGAATCTGGGTGCTTTTTACATTTTTCAGCAAACTGCATCTTAGTAATTAAAATTACACACTTCTATAACTGTTAATAGAAGCGCTTTCTCAAAATATTAGCAGAAAATTACTGCAGATTGTAGACTGGATTTTCAACAAATCATGCTTTACCGGTAACTGCTGCGGGTTTGTTGAAGTGAATTTCTATTCCTGAATGTCAAATGCAGTTTGTTTTCCTCCACAGAACTAATTTGTAAAGAGAAAACCATTATTACCAAAGACATATTTACTCCTGTGGATTCTACACTTACCCAGAGATGCTATGATGTTTACAACACAACCTGTGATGTCATCGCACAGGTCCGTTTGTATACGAACTCGTAACAGCAAATAATATTCAGCTGCGATACGAGTTAAACATAAATGGCTATGATTCCACTTAAAATAAAAATATTGATTTTACTTTAACTTTTAATATTTCGATTGTTACGAGAACGTAGACTTAACTTATCTTGATCTTAACTTACCACTTGCAGGAAAACCCTGATTCTTCTTTGTCTTCTGATACCCCCCATGAAAGCAGCAGGTTAGTTTTTATGTACTTACAACCCAAACATAATTCAATTTTCAGTTCAATTCCAGTGTGTCACTGATGTTAAAATGCGGAAAGTTTGAGCAGTTGTTATATGTGAGATCTGAACTAAAATAAACGTAATTGTTCTGTCGTGTTTTTTAGCCCCTGTTGTTGTGAACGTTTCTGTAAACGCTGGACCACGAGTTTCTCCGATCTCCTCCTGCCGCCTTCCTTACTGTGCTTCACCACCACCAACCCAGAGTTCACCAGCAGACTTTCTGCTCTCATCAGCCAGACTGACAGAGAACATTCCACCCCAGTACCCTGCAGGAGAACTTCTACTGAGGATACAGACCAAGATTGTCCTCGGTCTGGGGACGGATATTTTGAAATGGGTCTGGATGATAGTGAGGAAATCTTGGGTTGTTCCTCCTCCTCAACCGTTCCAGAAAAGGGATCTGATGATGTGAGGAATGACTCTCCTGATGTAAACACGGTGGTTTGGTCTCTTTCCATCAGCGTTGGAGAAGGTCTGAGTCAGCGACCATCTTGTTTGGTGGCCACAGGCAGCTCGCTTGTGGTTTTCCACACATGTTCGGAAGAACCAGTGAGTACCTTGCAGGAGCTGATGAAGAATCTTGAAAAACACTTGGTTGTGCCGTACTCTGATGTTGAGACCTTCCAGTTTGAAGTTCCAGATGTTTGTGTCTCCTTAAAGGTGAAGTCCAGCAATATGCGATACTTCTTCTTCTCGGACACCCAGAGTCTGAGAGAAATACACTCTTACGTTAGTCCACACGTAAACCAAACCAGTGAGCATGTAAGCAATGCCTCCAATGCTCAGCTGTTCATCCGCCAGTTTCTAAACTCGTGGGACTTTGAGGAGAACGAGGAGGGAGTTAAAGGTGGATACTTGATCCATTTCTTCAATCTAGATTTGATCTCTACCTCTGACAAAAATGTCCTAAACAACCCGCAAATCCCCTCAGATGTTTTATCCCAAACCGGTCTGTTTGAACGTGGCACGGACCAAATCTCCAATCCCATGATCCTCTTTCTGACCTCGCGCCACCTCTGCGTTCTGAAAGTCGACTTTGTCGCCCTGGCAAGTCGAGACTCCTCGGAATTGAATGCGATGCGGAGCTGCTCCAAAATAACCCGCATCCCTCTGTCCTTCACGCTTCTCGAACCCAAGCGAGGTTGCTCGTGCAGGGGCTCCTCAACCTCTCGCCGTTTCCATGGAGACCATGTCGTGGAGCTGATGGCAGGTCACGAGCACCTGACGGTGGTTTTCTCTCTGTCGCAAGACAAGTTCACATTCCTGCAAGAGTTCGCCGAGCTGCGCTCCAATCTGAGAGAAATTAAGACCATCGTCCTCCAGTGTAATGACAAAGGACACTTGAAAGTGAACAGTTGCCAAGACCCCTCAACAACAACCCAAAGAACACCAAACAGCAGGTAACAGAGATTCTCCCTATCCAACCGGCGAAGTAGCTTCTAATGATATGTTAGCACAGATGCTATTCTAACCCCTAAACCTGCAACAAGTCAACATGCTTCAAAACACCATCTATGAATGTCTGTTATACCCTCCGGTATAACACTCTACCTATGGACTCTACCTCTGGACTTTACATATAGACTCTACCTATAGACTCTACCTCTGGACTTAACCTATAGACTCCACCTATAGACTCCACCTATAGACTTTGCCTATAGACTTTACCTCTGGACTCTACCTATAGACTCTGTAAACGTTTACTGTAAACTGGGGTTGGGCGTTCCAGTAATTTTGTCTGCATTATTAGTCCACAGATAAATCAAACCAATATTAGCTCCCATCCCTAAATTGGTTTTATTTGTTCGTTTAATTTCTAAACTCTGAAATAAATACACAATATTTCGTAAACAGTAAGTCACCGAGGTTGCTCAAGGAAATTGTTTTGTTTGTTTGCTTCAGATAAACGACTGCTTGTTTTGCCAAACACAGCAAAACAAGCAGTCGTTTATCTGTGTATTCGTTTATAAGCGTAATTGTTTTTACAGTACATACTGTGTTGTTTGTAACCGTAGCACACAGGAAGTGATGCGACCCCAGCTCTCCCTTTCTCTGCTGTATCCCGCCAAATCCCTCGTTCAGCAGCTGACGGAAGACAACCAGTGTCCCTCGCACCTCACGCTCTCCTCTTCGTTACTCTTTCTCTCGTCTCTGAACGGAAAGCAGCTCCTTCGCTTCTTCCACGACAGCATTGCAGAGGCAGGTCGTTTTCCCCATTTCCTGGATGGTCGTGATTTAAAAGCAGATTTTTTTGTAGGCATGATTTCTCCTTTCACTCACAGACCAACCTGATCACCATGATCTTGCAAAGTAAGATGTGTTTTTGGATCAACATTTCTATCAACCAATCAGATTGCAAGATTAGGTGTATGGTCAGTGTTAGGTTAAGGCTGGTTGGGTTAGCTGCTTGTATATCACTCTTATTAACCTGTAATTTCTTTATGACATAAAGGGTTGGTTATGGTTAGCGTTTGGGTTATGGGTAGGGTTCAATGTAGGACTGTTTTCTTGTGACTGGAAAACTCGATCCAGGAACTAGAACCTAGCAACCGGCATCCAGGAACCGGCATCTAGCATATGATGCAGTGAATAAGCATGCGAGTTATTTCCTGAAGGTTCTCTTTGTTGGTGTTCAGGTGGAGAACGAGGAGCTAAAGCTGATTCTGTGGACCTCAGTGATCTTCTACAGATCTCCTGACGTGGAGACCACCGCCTGCGTCCTGCTGTCCACCAGAGGCATCTATTTCATCCTGGATGATTCAGCTGCCATGCTCACCAGCCAATCAGGTAAGCAGAACAAGGACGACCTTAAACAATGTTCGGTTCTGTCAGATGTACTCTGTTCTCTCAGGCGTGTTCGATTTAATTTTGTTCTTTTCTATTTAGTTCTTTTAGTCAGACGAAATCTGTTCATTTTTGTTCTGAATGCATTTTATTGTGTTCTGTTTGTTCTTCTATTCTGCTTCTTTCTGCTACTGTCTTATTTACTCGTCTGTTGTGTTGTTCACAGATCTGTTAAATAAAAACAAGCGTTTTACAGACACGACGTGTTTGATTGCATTAAAACTGATTAGATGTGATTCATCTACAGCGACGTGGACGTGGCACCCATCCGAGCAGAAGACCTCGGACTTCCTCATCTCCTACAGCTTCACTCTCAAACTGAAGGACCTTCAGAGCGTCAACGTGGGCTTGTTCGACCAGTACTTCAGAATCGTGGGTGAGTTCGTTGTCATCCAGGTCACTATCGGGTGAAAAGATGACGATTGGCTGCTGTGTTTGTCAAACTCCAATCAGTGAGATGCATTTTGCATAATTATAATGAGCTTCATTAAAATGCAGTGCTAATAAATACAAGCTCACGAAACTGAAGTCGCATTAAAAGCAATTCGCTTCAGTTAGCAGAGGGAAACCACTATTGGTAGCTGTATAATTTGACAAACACAGTCTAATGCATTTCACATCGCTGCTTGGCCCTGGAAAATTGCGTCCTTTGGTGAGCAGCTTGCATTCTTTGCATTTCTTGCGACGCATGCGCGGCAAAAAAGCAGTTGAAAACATGTGGAGATTTAGTGAGCTTAAATTCTCTCGTTCTGAAGGGCCCTCAGCCGATTACATCATTTCCTGTCTGACTCGTGACGGGTACAGCACGCACCGCTTCCTGCAGCAGCTGATGACGGCTCTGTCTCTGCTGGAGAAGGTTCCCTCACCTGAGCCCTCGGAGCTGGACTTCTACTCACAGTTCGGGAACAAGAGCACAGGTATCGCACTCACCCCACACTTGGGCTGCGTGATACATTCACTTTAAGAGCGCTTCATCATGTTCATTTGTTCCTAAATCAGGTAAAATGGAAAACTACGAACTGGTCCACTCCAGCAAAGTGAAGTTTGTGTACCCCAGCGAGGAAGAGATCGGAGACCTGACCTTCATCGTGGCGGAGAGGAAGAGCCCTCAGCCGTCATCTCACTCCTTCAACATCCTGCTGTACGTGCTGGTCTTCCAGGTCCACGTTGTTCCGGGCCAAACCGGCCAGAATCAGACCCTCCTCCAGCCCAAGACTCTAATCCTTACAGGCACGGATGTCTTCCTGTTGGACGAAGATCACGTAAGCTACCCCCTCCCCGAATTCGCAAAAGAACCGCCTCAAAGAGACAAGTACCACCTCACGGACGCCCGGCGGATTCGTGATCTGGACCGCGTGCTGATGGGCTACCAGACTTACCCACAAGCCCTCACGCTGGTGTTCGATGACGTTCCGGGACCGGACCTTTTGTGTCACCTGACCATGGACCATTTTGCGGAGAGCAAAGGCAAGGGCGATAGAACGCAGGGGGTCGGGGGTGCGGAGGGCGAGGTGCAGTGGTGTGTTTTCGTGCCCGGGGCAGACAGCAGGGAACGACTGATATCTTTACTGGCTCGCCAGTGGGAGGCGCTGTGCAGCCGAGAGCTGCCGGTGGAGCTGACGGGCTGAAGTGCGACAAACTCGCATCCATAAACGTTGAGCGCGGAGAACAGACGATATTCGCCGCCATTTTGCTATTCCAAACTTTTTTACAAACCGTTTCAACACAATGCATCCTGGGAAGTAAACGTATTGTAGAGTCCACATGAGTGTAATATATATATGTATAAAGTATCTGTATTATTATTTTTTTTGCTGTTTTTGCTGTTTTTCAGACATATTTATCTGCTGCTGTGTACAATCCATCATTTAGTGAAACGTCTGCTATACAGATTTTGCGCGACAGTGTCATTTTAAAGCTGCGATCTGTAACTTTCACCTCTCTGTCGCCATCTCTGTTCGAAACGTAAAAATTGCAGCTTACTTCGAGTTATTTTCCTAATGTGGATGACCGAACATGCGATATAGTAGCCAAGTCTTCTTTCTGTTTACAGATTTACAGTGAAATCAGACCTGACAGCTCAAATTATAAATGGTTATTATAAAATTACCACAGATATTTTAGGTGCTGATAACTGATAACCAAAAAAGTTACAGATTGCAGCTTTAATTTGAGAGAAACGTGTTATTTGATTAAAACACTTTTTACAATGTGCTTTAATGAAGGGAAAGCTAGAGCATCTTCTTTTATACCTAAATGCAGTTTTTAAGGGTTTGTCGTGTCTTACTGAGTTAGTGGATTTATTTGTACTTTGGTTGGTAATATAAATAGGAACCACAAAGCACATGTTTACAAAGCGCTCAAATTTATGAGATTATTAACATGGGAATTTAAACTAAACATGCATTTTGAATTTATATTAAAATAAGTTATAGTAAATGCTTGACATTGTCTTCCTAATATGAAATCCAATGTTTATAATTTACTTGCATACAACTACATATTAATATAAGGTATTATATTATATTCATATTAGTATTATTGCATGTTTATTTAGGTATTTCATCTTTAATGAAAGAAACTCTGGGATATTGGATTTGAACATTCGTTTTTTTTAAAGAGAATTTTCAGGGTTCTGAAATTGAAAAAAATTGTATGGGTCTAAAATCTAAACGCAAAAAAGGCTACTTTTATAAATTAGAAATTAGAAAAAAGAAGATTTGTCACATTAATAAAATACAGCTTGCATATAAAACTAACGGAATAACAAAATGACCCCAAAAAATTGTCAAGCAAAGCAAAAAAACAAAAACCTCGTACCCAAAACCCTGTTTTGTTTCTCGTGAGCTGGAGAGTCAGCGATATTAGATCCTGCTTTGATACCCAGTGGACATCATTTATTGTTAAAAAATCACAACTGAAACATTTGTAGCAGTCACGTGCACACAGTCGCGTAGAAACAGTTTTTTAGTGCTGTAATTTATGTCTGACCTGTCGTCCAGTTACACCAGTGAGAGAGGACAGGAAATATTTGTTCTGTGCTGTCAAATTATCCAGCGCTGGGCATTGTCAATTTGACCCCTGTCACTTCCTGTTGTTTTTTTGGTAGATAAACTGTCCGCATGGAGGTCGGGTTGGAATCAGTGCGTGCTTTGTTGGCAAAGTTAATATGAAACCGCATATTTGGCTGTTAAATGTGGGCCATTGTTTTGTGTTTGATCCATTCTGTAGTGCCTTGAATAACATTATAATGCATCTGAACAGAACGTTTGTTTCTTTGTAGGAACCTTTGAATGGTAACCTGGATGGTTGCCAGGGTGTTGCTATGCAGTTGCTAAGGTGTTTCAGCGGTGCTTAGCCTGTTGCTTTGCAGGTGTTGAAGTGTTGTGGATCTTTGCCATGTTGTTTTGATTGATGTTTGTCTGTTGCTGATATTTTATTGTTCGCAAGGCAAAATTCATCATTTATAAGGACGAGGCTGTCTGGTTTACTTGAGTCGTAACGAGCAATACTGATAGTGATGTTTGAGCCCTAATTGTCACTCTTAAACTCAAGCTAACAAGTTAATATGATATTATATAAGCATATAAGTCCTCGTTTCTTTCTGGAAAGTGAAGTCTTTGTTCGGTCATGTGATCACTCTTCAGCGGACTCACACAATAGCAGGAACTCAGACTGATGACACAGCACTCTGTCGTACTGTACGTGCTGCTGTTTTTTTAACTGTGTCGAACGTCTGCAATTTCAAATCAACTGCACAACTGGAATAAAAGTTCATTTGGATGTTTGTTCATACCAACGCATCAAAATATAAAGTGTAAAATAAAAACACTTTTTGAAGTAAAAAAAACGAACAAAAAATAACTAATTTATAAGTTTTTGAAAAGTGTTGTTGTTTCGGATGCATTTTATTGTTTTTTTTATACAAACATCAAAATATAAATAGTAAAAGAACAATTTGAAGTACAAAAACAAACAAGAAGTTCTTAATTTGTTGTTTTAGAAGCATTGTAATTGTTTTTATACAATTACACCACGAAACAAAGTGTAAAAGAGAACTTTTTAAAGTTTAAGACAATGTACAAAACAAAAAGAACTGAAGATATAGATGTTTGTTTTGTTTGTTGTTCCAGAAACACAAAAACGATCAAGCTGCTTATAAACTCAGAAGTCACGGGTTCAGTTTCCAGGAAACACTGGACAATAAAATTTCTGCATTTTGAATAAATTCATCTGCTAAATGCATAAATCTAAAATTCACACTTTAGTTACTTCACTAAGCTTTTGAGGTAATCGTAACATCAGGAAATCAGTTTGTTTTTCGTAGGTTTTGTACCTTGAATGACCTGGATTCTTATCTTGACACTGCTGGCACTAAATATTTCAAACTCCCTTAAATGTGATGAAAACAATTTGCTGTTGCTCAATTTAATGTTGTTTTGCACATTTTGCTGAACGGTACAATCCGGTCAGCCGACGGCCGTGCCCTTCCCAGCCATCATGGACGCGGTGAAGGAAATCTGCTGATTTTCCTGACAGGAAAGACGTTTCTGTCACATCGCTGGCTCGTAGCTGCCGTGTGGTCATACCAAACTTCCCCTCGCTCTGTGTCAAAGCGTTAAACGTGCAGATCCTTGAAAGAACACGAGGAACCGTCTGCGAGTAGATGTTCAAGAGATGTTTAAAACTCAGAGCGTCTGTTGTGTCCTCTGACTGGATGTTGTGGCTGGTCGCAGGGGAACGTTTGTGTTTCTGTTTCGTGTTTATATTAGAACTTCTGAGGAGTGACGCAGTTGTTCTTGCTGTTGGAAAGCTATCATGTCTTATTTTCTCATTTTGGCACTTATGGTACTGTGGAGTTCACAGCTTCAGGTAAGTCCCTTGAATTATAAATGCAACATGACATTAATACGGTTCTAAAAAGGTTCCATAATAATATCTTTTTAATTTCCTTTGAATGTCATTATATTATCTGAAGTACTTTGCTTTGCTTTGTTAATAATATGGTATATGAGTATGGTAATATTCTTTGGATATGACACCATGGCAACATCATTCTTTGATGATCCCCTTGATGTAACGTACAGTTACAAACAGGGCATGTGTGTATGGTAATCACTCAAAACGCTCGTGTTGAAGTACCGTGATTTTACCTGATGATCTCATCACTGTAGACTAGCACGCGTTAAACAATTTGCGATATCTTTGCATCGACTAGTTCACATTTTTGTTGCCTTAACAATAACTGTAGTTTAGCACCGGCCCTGTGTTGTTTTTTTGGGATGTGTTGGCACATTGCCGGCTGTCTGTCCTCCAGGCGGCCTCCAATCGCTGCGATACTCCTCGCACCATCCGCCACATGACCCCCTGCACGT
>JAZGTJ010007217.1:0-17424 GCA_036877575.1 Botia almorhae
TAAATGTAAAATGATTCTCCTTGACAGTAACAAAGGGAGACTGTTTAGGTCTCCTGCTTCTAAAATGTTTCTTCTGAGAAAACGAGCCCTTATAAACTGGAGAGAGATCTCCTGAGCTATGAAGAACAACATCTGAGTCAGTCTGCTCTGACTCCAGTTATTACCTTGTCCAGTGAGAAGGTTTTGGTGAGGGCGAAACCCCAGCCCTGCTCGAAAGCCCGGCGGATCATGGCGGCGCTGGTGGTGGGCGGAGCGCTGGCCAGCCCGAACGGGTTGGGGAACCTGATGCCACACATCTTCACACTGATGTCCACCAGATCTATGGGTGAATAGAATAAAGGAAGCCGGGCCGGGCTGCTGACCTCCTGCCCAAAAATGGCCTGAAAGAGTAGAATCACACGGGTTAAACATAAAATCTTTTATGTTGTTTAAATGTCATGCTTTAAAATGCCGCATTGTTTATCTCTCTCGACGCAGTCATACATCAGCTACCTCACTAATGAGCCTCACGTTTATCAAACACGTACGACTGCCCTTGTGATGATGTCACAGCCGCATAATGAACGAGGGAGTGTCAAGCGAAGAGAAACCGAGAGCAGGAACATGACAGCCCACATCCTCCTCAGAGAGACCTCGACAGGGAGAGAGAAGAGGAGCGGAGGAAAGGAGGAATGCAAGAAAGAGAGAAACGCCCAAGAACAACAACTGACGCTGAGGGACACGCCTGAACCCGCTGGGGCCCTGACGGATGTGTTGAAGTTGTCAAACGGTTTGTACGGCGAAAAGACGACGAGTGTTTATTTAACTATGAGCACTTCACAAACTGCTCTGATTCCTCATGAACATCCATCTATTCCTCCGTATATATACAGTATATATACATATATATATACCTATATATATACACACACACACACACACACACACGCATCACAATCCATACATTCACTGGTGTAATAACGTCTGTTTAAATGATAAGGATACACATATATAACTGACTGATAGTAAACAGCTAGATGCAAGTGTCAATGAGCCCTCAGGTGAGATCTGGTGGAGGGTGCAAACCCAAGATGCTATTAAGCTGATCTCAGACCTGTTCTTACATTAGTCTCGCAACCTTTCTGCAAATGACTCCATTGGCTCCCTCAGCTGTTCTCCATTACTGCAAACACAACAACACAATGTGTGTTGAAATGAGCATGTGTCGTGTGAAAGCTGTTATCTGTGGCCACAGGACCGGACAGATGATTAGCCTCAACATGACCCACGTGTTCTGAAGAAGAACCTCATTTCACCATCAGATTCCTTCATACACGGGTCAAATATCTCCAGAAAGCTGAAAACTTGGTCTCGACCCTCGTGCCTCACAGCATTCAGGGAACATTAGAGGCCAATTCCTTTAAATTTAATGCTATTCTTCTTCTGATTGAGACACTTGCTACAGCCACATGCTGTTTTAACTTAACTCATAACGTTATTAAATAAATAAAAACAAAAGAAAAATAATTTACTATTTACTTTTTAATGTCCCTGAACAAGCTGTGATTCATCTGACCGCAACGTTGTAAAGAAAAGTTATATAACGATTTTTTTTTACCGTGTGGCTGACCTGACATGACCTGACATCTATATGTTATTCTTGCCCCTTCATAAAGCCTGCGTATTTTTATGGGACATTTTCACCTTTTGTTTCCGTACACCAGGTTTAAAGCTGCATGACTAGCACAGGCTAATGGGATCAGTTATGCAGCAAAGTCTTAAAATACTTATTAACTGTCAGAACCAATCAGCTCTTGATGTACGATGCACAAACTCGATGCGATTTCTAGAAAATGCTCTGGTTATTTTTAATGCATTACAATATTTACATTTAAGCATTTGGCAGACGCTTTTATCCAAAGCGACTTACATCATACTATACATTGTTTCTGAGTATGTGCAATCCCTGGGATCGAACCGTGACCTTGGTAACGCCATGCTCTAACCACTGAGCCACAGGAAAGCTGTAGCTTTAGTAACAATAGCATATATAGCAATATATTAGCAATAACAGCTTCTGTTCACTAGCCCATCAGGATGGATGTACATTTACATTTATGCATTTGGCGAAACTTTTATCCAAAGTGACTTGCAGTGCATTCAAGCTATACAGTTGATCAGTACATGTGTTCTCTGAGATTCAAACCCGCATACTTTTGCACTAGCAGTGCAATGCTCTACCAGTTGTGCTACAGAAACACTTAACTTTTGCCTGTCTCCTTCTAATATAGATAATATGTCTAATATAGAATATATATATATATATATATATATACCGCCCTTGTTTCTGACTTTGTTGTGATTATTTTGTTGGTGAACTGCAGAATTGGGTTTAGCAGTGGTCACAGTCAGTGATTCTCTGTCGGGTCTCCGTCTGTTTCTGTGTGTTTTGTGAGGCGGGAGGTCTCTATAAGCCCCTCTCAGGAACTCAGCTTGAACTAGCTCAGCTAACGGGACAAAACTAAGTACCCTCTCTCTCTCTCTCTCTCTCTCGCTCGCCTTAACCTCCCTCCTAACTCTCCACAGTTACTTTGCTAGTAGCAAACTAATTAAACTGAACAAGCTCACACTGTCGGTGGCTCAGAGGTGAGATTTACAGAATAATCCGCCGCTGAACGGGGTGCTCGCTGTGTGGCCCTGGCGAGCCGCACTACTACGTAAAGCCGCGGGAAGTCCATTGTCCCGCCGCCCGCTATAATGCTAATTTATTCATTATTGTGCTCTGATTACTCATAAACATACTCGTATGGAGAGGCTGTTGTATCCAGGGGTGTCAGAGCTCAGTATTTGTGGAGGGCATGTAAAGCTCTCATCTACATAATTAATCAGCCCTCCAAATCCTCCTTTTCCATTGGGGTTTGTGATCTTAACACGGGACATAATCACGGCCACATCTGTTTCCATCCCATCAGTACAAAAGCAAGTGTTTTCAAACATGGATGTGTCAGAGAAATGAACCTGCGCGTGTTTACGGTAGCAAAGCGCAGAACGCTATGAAACGCGCATTTGATGAAAGAAAGAAAGAGAGAATGAATGAAAGACAAGACAGACAGAAAGAAAGACAGAAAGACAGACAGACAGAAAGAAAGAAAAAAAGAAAGAAAGAAAGAAAAAAAAGAATGAATGAAAGACAAGACAGACAGAAAGAAAGACAGAAAACAGAAAGAGAGAAAAACAAAGACAGACAGACAGAAAGAAAGAAAGAAAGAAAGAAAGACAGACAGACAGAAAGAAAGAAAGAAAGAGAGACAGAAAGAGAGAAAGACAGACAGATATATTATAGATTATACCTGTAAGTATCGGTGCATGTGCCAGGAGGCTTGTTTGCCATCATTCACTGCTTCCACTGTGGTGTTGGCCAGACCTGCCACATCGCCTCCAGCAAACACCCACGGCTCACTGGTCTGCATGCTCTTGGGGTCCAGCTCTGGAAGACCCCATCTGCTTAACCTGATGGGAGCCATGGCCTCCATCACTGCAGAGAGAGAGAGAGAGATAAAGAAAAGGGTAAATACATGAGAGGAGAGAGAAAAAGACCAGCAGAAAAAACCCAGAAGCAGAAGGGAAAACCTGACGGAGTGGAAAACACAGAGAAACGGCTTTGAAGTCAATGACAAGACAAATGACAGGAGCTTTTCTCCCCACTGGCATTTCGCTTTCTTTCGGTGAGGGTAATGTAACATCATCTGATGCATTTCATTCACTGTTAGTCGCAGTAACACGAACTTACTCTGTCAAACTGATCTACAGTCAGAAATGACCTGCCTTCCTCTATCATCAACACACCCCATCAGTCTCTTAAAGGCACGGCGCCTTACATTTATCAATGAGGAAAATTCTAAATACAGATCCGCGTACAGGTCCCTCAAGATTGATTACACACTATTAAGATTACTACAGCGGAAGAGCTCTCTTTCTCTCTCTCTCTCTCTCTCTCCATCTCTCTCTCTCTTCTTATTTAGCAGAAAAGGTTTCATTTATGCGGTGAGGTCATTGAAAACAGCATAGATGCTGATATAATATAACAGATATAACAGTATTTCTGTCAGGGAAGCAAAATGTTTTACATTTTCCCATTTATTCACCCCCATGTCATTTCAAACCTGTATGACACCTGTATGGTTTTGTGTTCATACAATGGAAGTCGGTGGGTGACACTGTTGTTTGCTTACAAGCGTACTTCAAAATATCTTCTTTTGTGTCACTGAGAAGCAAAAAGTCATACAGGTTTGAAATGACATGAGGGTGAGAAAACGATGGAAGAATGTTTGGGTTGGGTTATTTTTTGGGTGAACTATCCCTTTAAGGTACAAAATTCAATAAGGAGCAACAATTGTAGGAACTGATTCAATGATTAAAAGTGTGTGTGTGTGTGGGACAGGTAAAGTCTTGTTAGCCATGATGTGTCCGCCTTAGTAACATATAGAAACTATACATGCAGAAATTCATGTCAACGATCTGATTTTCCAAAGAGGGAAGGTCTAAATTCTCCTAAACTCCAGATTCACACTCACCCAATTCTTCTAACAGTAAACTGAGTTTGTCTCTTCATCTCCTGAGTTCATGATTTCCCGGCCTGTGATTAGACAGAGCAGCAGAGAGGCAGATGTGTTTGTAATGCTCTCCGGTGAGATGCTGGGTCAGTTCAGAAACACACAGGAAGAGAAACTGGGCTTCTGCACTTCACACTGCATCTGTAATCCTGATATTCAAACGTGTTTTCTGCCTCTTCTTCTCTCTTATGTTTCCCCTTTATCTCCCTCTAATGTCGGGAGTTCTCCACAATTGCCTAGATCTCCTTAACAACCTCACTTATCCTGTTTCAACACACACACACACACACAAACACACACACAAACACACACACAAACTGCAAGTTGTTTTTCTTCCTCTCCTGTCTGCTCTGGAGAGGCAGCAGAGTGTGTCAGGCCCCTCAGAGACCATTCTTAAGTAAAGGAGCAACTCTCTCTCTATCTCTCTCTCTCTCTCTCTCACACACACACACCCATAGGCATTCTCCTCACTGACAGATGCAAATTGCAAGGGTCCATTAAGCAGAAGAATCCACACTGGACTGGACCAATACACTAGTAAAGAACATGAGACCAGCTTGTGGCTCTGCTCTCCATTACCTGCTGGATGGCACGTTAGCTGTTAGTTGGTTTGTTAGTTAGGCAGTTAGCCAGTTAGTCGACTAGTTAGCCAGGTGGTGAGCAGCTAGTTAGCCATCTACTTGGTTGATTAATTGGTTGGTTGGTTGGTTGGTTAGTTATTTAGTTAGTTGGTTAGGATTAATATTAGTGGTTAGCATATGTTTTTCATCAAAGGAAGATGATACCAATGTCTGCATCATAGTGACTGATGCCTGATCTGTGACTGATATTTACATATTTATATTAGAAGAATATCATCAAATGATGTACACAATGATGTACACAATATTAAATAACAGTAAATAACACTTATTTTACAAATCATTTATCAATAAACCTATTTTTTCTGCACTGACGCGGCTGGTGGTGGATTTTAGAAACGACACAAGCAGAAATCTAACATAATATAACTTATATATTATATAAGTTAATCGTTAAGCAGGCATGTTAATCTGTCAGGCCCAATAACCGCAAAATAGACAAATATCTGCTCGGACATTATAATGGTCCATGAATAATTAACACAGAGTGGTATTGATATCATTAATATTAATTGCTATTGATTACCAATCACTGTACTACACTATACACTGATTAAAGCAGTGCTTTCCAGCTTTTTATTAGGCAACCCAAAAGGCCCGTAAGCAATACTCAACTACCCCTTCATCAACACAGATCAGAATCATGTGTTACTGCAGAAATACAGCAGCACAAATATTCTGCTGTCATTACTACAACACATACATAACACTTTGAGGAAAATTTTATTTTATCATTACAACTATATTTCTGTGTCATAGGTTTAACCAAGATACATTTGAATCTTTTATGATCTCTTGGGAAAACATTTTCCAAAACAGCTTTCCTGTAGCTCAGTGGTTAGAGCATAACGTTAACAACGTCAAGGTCATGGGTTCGATCCCAGGTATTGCACATACTCAGAAACAATGTATCCTGTATTGCCATGTTAGTTTGCTGACTTTTAATACAAGTTGTATAAAACCTTACCCACGTTAACCCAAATGCAAAACACATCATCTAGTGCCGAAAAAACATCGCCCCGCCACATAAGCACTGATGGAGAGTGATTAATAGACTGCTGATGTTTGAATATTCGGTCGACCGGGTGGGTGGGGGCGGAGCTTTGGCTAGAATGACAGAAGCCTGATAAAAACACTCCATAACAATCCCACCCTTCTCCCCCACAAAGCAAAGATGAAAAAAAAGAGAAAAAACAGCCAAGTGTGGCGGCGGATCAAATCATCTGTTAGCTCTAGTGGGCAGGACCACAAAATTACCGGCCAACTTTTCTAGTCGTGTCAGCTCTTCTGGTACCAGCCCTCGACGACCGCGGCCAGACCAATCTGACGAGACACTGGAGTGGGCAAGTAATTCATATTTCCTAAATGAAAGACCACAGTCTATTGAGGGGGAAAAACACGACCTCTCAGCATTTTCTTCTGGGAAACTAAGCGAAGGTGCTTACTGGAATTGAACAGGACACAACCGAGCCAGTTGTTTGTGTTACAAACCACAAGATTCGAAATGCACAAGTCAAAAAGATAACAATGAACCAAAAACAGTTTTTAAAATGTTTAAAATGTTCCTGTAGCTCAGTTGGTAGAGCATTGCTTTAGCAACGCAAAGGTTGTGGGTTCGATTCCCAGGGGAGCACACATATGGTCAAAACTGTACTGTAAGTGTCTTTGGATAAAAGCGTCTGCTAAATGCAAATGTAAACGTAAAATGACCTACGGACATCCCCAAGAGTCTTTATGCTTTAATAAGACTAAAAGACCATCACGAAAATACACACGGACTGCATAGTGCACAACAATCTCACCAAACAAAACAGCCTCACAGAACTCTCTTTTTTAAAATGGTGTTAGCTGGATTACGGTCAAGAATACCATTTCTCTCCTGCCAAGAGGTGATTTCATGTGCTTTCATTAACCTTGTCGACTAACTGCTAATAACGATAAGCTCTCCTGCTGAGAAAACCTTTCCTGATGTTCAACACGTCTCACAGATGCTGTGAGCGAGTCCGTCTTTGTAGAACGAGCTCATTATGAAACAACCAAAGGCACAAGAAAAGATTTCAGGTAGACTTCCTGCACAGATGTGTGGGCCGAACAAGGTGGACCATATATGTGTAAATATGGATAAATATGTCTAACAAAAAAATATTGCATGTTGCTGTTTGTAGCTCGAGAAGATTTGTTTATATAATGCATTATACGTCCATTGATAATGCCTCATAATACACCTGTACACATAACTGTACAGTAAATGCAGTATTATTTAATCATTTACTCACCCTCACATCACAGAACAAACCATGTCCGTGTTGCTTCTGAGGAACACAAAAGAAGATGTTCTGAAGTATGTTGGTAACCAAACAACAGTGGCACCCATTGACTCCCATTGTATGAACACAAACCCACTGAGACATTTCTCAAAATATCTTCTGTTGTGTTCCACAGAGGAATTAAAGTCATACAGGTTTGGAACGACATGAGGATGAGTGAATGATGGGAAAAGTGTTTATTTTTAGGTGAACTATCCCTTAAAATTTTCAGAGCAAATAACAAAATCAACAAAAAGTTGGAAATAAAAAGTTAGCAAAATAATTTTGTTTTTTCCTTCCGGCTTCGCTACATTGTGATCAAATCGATATGCTTTAATTAAGTGTAGTACAGAAAACAACACACAGTCTTTGGTTTCCTCTATCTTCAGGATATGTGTGGCTACTGCGGTCAGATCGGTGAGTAAACTCTGTGTGGGTGGCTTGAAACTCATTACTGTAGTTTGATGTCACCAGCACTCAGCTCTGGACACAACGCTTTCTCTGTTACATTACACTTTGTTTTTTTAACACGACTCTAATTGAAAATCATAGCAGGTCTGCCCTTTAGCAACCCGATCTAATTAGTGGTCTTCAAACTAATGTCAGCAGAAAAGTTCGCGATGAGTCACGCATACGTTGTAAACTACAGCCACCCGTAATTACTAGCACCGCTGATTACAGATATTAAATGATTGAATTGTAACAATTTACGTTAATAATCAACTGGTAACCGAGTCTATTAAGCTACTCGACAAACATCGAGCTACTCGACAAACACTGTGATAAAAATTATCTAACCAAGTACCAGAGAACAACCAATAAAATCGCAGAATAAGGTTTAAAAATAGCTGTAATTAATAAAAGTGAGTTTCCTGAATTTGTAAGTCACACATTACAATTTATAAGAAAAGAATTACAAAAATAACTGCAGAAATAAATGATGCACTGCTGTTGGTCAGTTTGGGAACATAGATTATTATACAGCTGAAATATAAACAGTAACTGTAATGGACACGCGGTCTCTCCTTTCACCTGGTAATCATGTCACAAAACCATCCAGAGATTGTTTTAAGGTGTAACCGAGCGGTACAAGCTTGTGTTTTCTCCTGCAGGGCCGAGCTCAATGCTAATCTATTCACACTGTGTTTTTAAAAAGATTTCCATTTAGTACGAACTTAAAACTCACTCAAGGCCATTCATCAGCAAAGACAAACAAACACACGCTAAAACTCACAAACACACGCTAGTAAAACAGTCACACAACGGGCTGCTGTGCTGGATTTACAGAAAACAACACTGTAAAAGTGTAAAGTAAAATCATAAGAAGATTTACTAGTTGCTGAAAACATGAGCTTAATTCATGAAAGACGCGCAGAACAAATTTCAAAATAATTTGCTGCATCCAACTAAACGGGGCAATTAACGTGCAAATGGTTTTACAAATAATTTAGGCATAAATTAATTTGACTTGTTTGTCAGAAATGAGGCCCAGCGCGTGCATTAAAACACTGGGTAAGACTGTATTAATTATTATTTTAACTTGTTAACTTTAATAATAACCTTTTTATTAACATTGATGAATATTATTTTATTATGTACTGCTTAACCATTAAAAATTATATGGCGAAGTCTAAAACGTCAACAAACTGTATCATAAAATGTTCTATGTAACGTATTGTGGTTCTTTTATTAGTTTATATTTGTGTTTTAATTACTTTCATTAACAAGACACGGAAAGGTGGCAGTGGATTAACCAAAGACTTACACACTTGATCAAATGTACTAATCTTCACTTCACTGCTTATGTACAAATACTGGTGTTGCACGACAGCCAAGATAATTCAACTGAAATCAAATGAATAAATCCATGAAACAACATCGACAACACGGGCCTCATCCATTAGAAACTGGCAGCCATTCAGAGAACTGATGAGTTCACTTATAATGAGCCAGAATCCAACCACAAACACAGCAGACGCTGTTCAGAGAACTGCATTTACTGTGTAATATCTGTTCTGTTCCTAAATCCAGTGAGCTACCTTACTGCTGTCCACTACCTGCATAGACACCGGACACACACTACATAGGCAGCAATGTGTACAGCACACACACAGCAGTGCAAATAGTAGTTACAATACTCCCATACAGGGAAATCAGTATTAGAAATATTTACCATGACGGTAGTACGATCTAAATTTAGAAGGGCTATAAATAAGAATGTTTACGCATAGGGAACGTACCCTTGGGGTCGCTCAGCAGAGACCCAAACGCACTGATGATATAGTCGGCCTTCAAACGAATGATCTGCTCCTCGTCCTCCACCCACTGTCCGGTCTCTGTCTGCTCCGTACGGCAGAACTCCATTCCGTGGACTCGACCGCCCTTCAGCAACACCTCCCGTGGAGACATGAAGGGCAAGAATTCACACTTTTCCTCCCTGGCCAGCTCCATCTTTGAACATCACAAAGGTGTCAGAAGCAGATAACTATTAGCGCATTGAACATACCTCACGTGACTTCATATAAGCTGTTTTACACGTTCAATATACTTTGTGAATGCACACACACACTTTGAGTACGGGTTGTATTCTCAATGTTGGGTTAAATGTATGATAAAGGTAAGTATCTTAAATGTAACTTTTTGTTACTGTGGTGTTGACAGGGCACAAGAAAGAGGAAACAAAACAGCAGAAATTGTTCATGAAGAGAAAGCAATAGACAGTATAATATGTATGCGTATAGCCAACTTCATTCTTTGGACAAATTTTACTCTTCAACATACTTGTAACTAAACCAAAACTCCAACATAACACAAACTCATCTAAATCCCAACAAAACAGTCCCCAAACAGTCCCACGCAAAGCATGCTGGGAACGACAAACCCCTGACAAACGTCTGTTCATGTCAATCAAAATAACCGAGTATGCAACGCGCTGGTCAAACACTCGGGTCAGTGTTGTTTTCTGCTCTCAGAACTAAAGTAAAACTGCAAAGTTAGTGCACATAAAACAACTAGCAAAGGTCAAATCTTTTATCTGGCCATGAGATAATGAACCTCATTTAAAAACCTCGTTAAAAAACATCAATTGTGGCTTGGTTTGGGGGAAGCACATCAAAAGTTTCCAGATTTTCTCTGAGACTACAAAAAAGCAACAATGAAAAGGCTGGTTAAATCATGTCTGCACCTAAAGGAAACCCACAGGGTTACAGTGTGGGACCGCTCGACTTGTGTAAGTTAGTCATGTGGTGATGATTCTATTTTCTGCCTGGGTTTTTACATTTTCATAAATTGTCTCAGTTCACGTACATGAACACTCGAGCGCTCGGTTCTGATTATATACGCCTACGAGAGTCTTAAACTTAATACAGCTTATAAACAGTCTTAATGAGCTGAGGATGATGGTGGCTGTATTAACCGTGAATCTTGACTGGAGAGTGTAAACAGATGTGAACAATTACCGTACTTTCTCCTAAAGCAGTGGGCGATGTGAAGAAAAAGTGTGAATCAGATCTTAAAGAAGAAGCGTGTAATTTTCTCTACGTTAAAATACTTTTTCTATCCCAGTTTAATGTGCAGAGACAATTATATACATGCCATTTGCACTTTAATGTATAAATATAATGTAAACACAGCCACTGCCAATAATGCTGTTTGTTCGAGCCACCCAACCTGAGAGCTTCTGGCTCAGCCAATGGCGTGACTTTGGGGAAGCACCCATTAAGATCAGATAAATTCTGATGCATTATGGGAAAATTCAGTTTTCCGCATGCTTTATAGTTTAAAGAAAAATGTCTTTAATATCATAACCATAGCTCTGTCTCAATATCATAACCATGAAACAAATAAGTTCCCTCGGTACATCTGACGCACATTTTTTACAGCTCTGTCTAAATGGGGCTGATCATGACACGTGTAGCCGGCTGGCATCATTATCAGAGTGGAAGCGAGTGTACAGCTCACTGGAGAGTGCTGTGTGTGTGTAGAACAATTGACAGAAATCTACCCATGAAAGCGAAGGCAAGACTTCAATAAATGAGAGCGGAGAAGCTTAGGAGAGGTGTCAGCGGTCTGGAGAGAGAGGACAGTCTCACAGAGCTCTTCATAAACGTCTCCTTCACACCAGATATTAATAAGCTTCAGTCTGATGCCAGATGTTGACTCTCTCTCTCTCCCTCTCTCTCTCTCTCACATTCACTCTCTCTGCATCTTGTATTACTGTTTGTTTTTCTTTCCAGCCTTCCGGGAACAAAAACTAAAGTAAAACTTAAACATAAGGTTCAATTAGAACTTTATATTATCATCTGTTATGTTCTGTTTATTTACCAGTTCTTTATAAACCATCTACATACCACTGTGCTCGAAAGAACCCAAAAATCAATACACACACTGACCTGTAGTCCATCCAGTACCATCAGTCCATTTGGAATCAAATGATTAGGCAAAGAACCACTGAAGAACCTTTTATTTTATCCTAAAAATAAAGGTTCTTTGAAGGTTCCTCACAGCAAAGTTACAGAAGAACCATTCAGTCCAAGGTTTCTAAAATAACTACACAACCTTTTTCACTACAGAGAACTTTTCGTGAAGCTGAAAGGTTCTACGGATGTTAAAGGTTCTTTATGAAACCATGAGGGGGAAAAATGTTTATTTTATAGGATTGTGAAACCCTTTTTTTAAGAGTGTAGGGTAGGGTCTGGGTAAAGAACCACAGAAGATACTTCTAAGACATTATTAACCTCTTTCTCTGTGTCTTGTGTCTCACCTCTTCAGGAACAGCTCGTATGTTGGTGAAGCCTCTTCTGAAGACCACGAACACCCGACGGGCGCCGCAGCGCAGGGCGGAGGTGGCACAGTCGAAGGCTGTGTCTCCAGCTCCCAGAACGATCACTGTACCGTGAAGCTGCGGCAGCACAGAGCGACAGCCACACATCCCTAAAACCCAAAGGAGACAAGAAGAAGAGAAATGAGTCCCGCCCACAGAACGTTCTCGCTCAACAGCTCAGCAGGTACTTGTACTCAAACTGTGTAAAATTACATCTCGGAACCGGCGACACAGCACATCGCTATCAGTGGTTCGGCTTTCGGAGCGCCTGCTGCACCTCGACATTTGTTTTATTTTTTATTTCATATTTTCCAGAAACGTCCTTGTATCAGTGATTTCATACTCCACACACTGTGCTGCTTTTATATTTCAGAAGTGATATGGACGACTGCACTTATATTGAACGGAGCGATTTCAGCGTTTGATAAAACATGCGACTGAATATATCAGCATCTGATCTGTTCAGTTCCTCTGGGGTTTAAAATCATCTGCTTCTCTCACACACACACACACACGCCTATCACCTGTAATTTTGAGCCTTGGAAGGGTCAGTCTGTCAGGATCACATGATAAAACTTAACCTACATGAAATATTTGCTTTATTTATGTCTTATTTTGTGCATTTGTGCATGCTATTGTAAAGAAAATTAGCATCATAATACAATAACTGTCTCCACCTCTGAAATGACTTTTCTGTTCTGCTGGTGTAATCAAGTCCACACGAGTTTTAACCAATAGCATCACAGTCTATCGCGCTAGATAAAATCAAGCCCCGCCCCCACACAATTTCTCACAGTCTGTCTCATTATTCTAGTTTACTTAGACACTTAAAATAAACCACAGGAACACATGGCAACCACAGCAGTATGGGTAAACACAGAAAGACACTGTTTAATAAATAATTCATAATATCAATAATTGGTATAATTCTCTTATATACGGTTTAATACAGTTGCTAAGCCTGACTGCAGACTGTTTAAGGTTGCCAAGCAACATAGGAACTTTACGCAGTAAAACAGCTTCAAATGTACATCAACTTCATAAATTAAAGACAAAACTCTCCATTTTGTTATGCAGCTGTAAAGGTGAGCAGCATTTATTAATTATGAATTATCTGAAATGCTTGTGAAAAGCTCTTGTTTCACTGCAACAATTCTTTGCCAGCTGCCTTAATGCGGTAACTTACCGTAAGAGGCAGAACTTCATTCATTAGTGAGGTTTTATTTATTCACCGAAGTTCTTCCTGTAAAATTTCCATTTTCATTCGATTCCGATTCCAATTTTGTAAGCCTAAATCTGCATTAATCTAGACCGAGTGAAAACAGAAACAGCTTATCTTCCTTTTTTGTGCTCGTAGATCGTTCAGAAATACTTCAGAAATAGCAAAACACAACACTGAATAGAATTAGCTCCATAAAATAGCAACAAAACATGATGCATGTGTGTGGAATGACGATGAGGAAATGATTTTCTCCTCAGCGTTCTAATTTTGAACACTTACAGTTCTTAATCAAAGTTCTGGGGTGTTGTGTATGGTACAGTGATGGATCGCAGGGAACTAGCACGGTACCTTTCATAAATACACACCTGGTTTACTGGCTTTGGCGACAAGAGGAAGAAAGTCTTTAGAAGTGAAAACCCCGTGTTCCACAGACAGGCCTTCGAAGAGCTTGTGTCTGTTAGCTTGAGGCAGACCTGACAAAACCAGACCAAAAGTACCATTAGACCAGTATGTACCTCCTGTCTTCAGCCATTTAATCCGTTCAATATCTGATTTGTTACACCCCAAAGTGAATCATCATATCACCCTCATGTTATTTTAAAACTTCCACCGAACATAAAAAGTTTTTTTTTAATTAATTTTAAAGAAATTTTTCAAACCCTGATTTCTTATAAAACTATAAACTAACCCTTTAAGATCTATTATTAAAATGCCGTACTTTGAGAACGCTTGTACTTTTTAAAACATGTAACCTTTGTTTGATATAGCAGACAGGATCACCATATCCAGGAATTAAAAAAATTGAAAAGTGAGAAAGTGAGAGAGAGAGAGAGAGACAGAGAGGAGACATAATCTCACATCGACAGATACACATTGCAGTTTCCTGTTCTTCATGGAAATGGACTCCTTCCGGCCTCTAATGTCTATTGTGGATGAGCTGCCTCATATGTTTGCCACAGTTTAACATCATTAATGTCATTATACATAATCACACATAATGTCATCTCAGTGGCTTCAGACGGAGTAATGTTTAGACAGAAGCTTCAGGCTTTCAATGTCTCAAAACCCACAATTATCATTTTTATCACAATTTTAACCACAATTATCATCCATTCCGAGGAAACCACGGACAAAGTGTGTTCTGAGGCCCTTAATCTTTATCTAAATAGAGACGCGCGTGAATGCGAGATGCATTTTGTAAATGCAGAAAACACAGCTTCCTCTCAGAGTCAAGATGCCGTCTTAATGTGATAAAACTGCTCGGCAGAGATCTGAGCGTTTGTGACGATCTGTAACACGAGAACTTCGCAAGATCCATTGTGACCGAGATGGAAAGCAGAGGACCTTCATAATGAGGAGCTAAGTGATTGAGAGACGGAATATTGGGCCATTTCTGTCAGAAACAATCAGCTCTTGATGTACGATGCACAAACTCGATGCGATTTCTAGAAAATATTCTGGTTATTTCATGCATTACAATATTTACATTTATGCATTTGGCAGACGCTTTTATCAAAAAGCATTACCAAAGCGACATTGTTGTGCAATCCCTGGGATCGAACCCATGACCTTGGCGTTGGTAAGGCTATGCTCTAACCACTGAGCTACAGGAAAGCTGCAGTGAAATCAGTGAATTTTCAGACCTTCAGCAAATATCATGAGCAAAAGGAACGTCGAGTGACTTAAAATTCGAAACTCATTTGCTGATTCATGAAGCATATTAACTACATATCAATATTTTCTGAGAAAGCCTCTAAATAATTCAAGTTTATTAATATAGCACTTTTAATTTACAATTTTGCATTGTTGCAATGTAGCTTTACACAAGAAAAAAAAATGGTTGAGACATTAAAAACATGCTCAAAGGAAAAAACAGGAAAATTATAAAATACTTGATCGAGTAATTCAAACACACAGGGCAGATAAAACCATTGAACTGGCTCTATAAGAGTGGTTTAAATGTAGCTTTTATGTCATCTGTGCTGTATGATCTTCTCTGATCTGTATACGCATTCGGTGGACGTTGATGAATGCTGCGTCTCGCTTGTCAGCACAATATCTTTGATATTCAGTCTGTTTAATTTCATTTTGTGAACATTCCCCTGCAAACTAGCGATGCGCTGACCACAGACTCACAAAAACACGAAGGTGGTACTTAAAAATAAATGAGATGGTATAAAAATCTCTTATTACTGAATTTACATACGGACCAGAAAGCATGAATAATTGCTTTTAATTTATATCATCACATTTTTTTAAATGACAAAAGCCACCAGATTAACGCGTTCAATTGACAGCCCAAGCGAAAACACCAAATACAGAAAATGGAGAAGCAGAGAAATGTGTAATTTTAACAGCTCCCTATAGTGCTTCATCCAGCTACCAGACACAATCTCTCCGCCCACTGCTCTGTGATTCAGCTTCCACGACTGGCTTAAAAAGACAAGGGCAGTCAGGTGAACGCACACGGCATGATTTTAAAAGTTAAACTCGTTATTAATGAAACTGGTGATTAAATCACAATAATTAAAAAGCCACCTCTCAGACGCATCTCTACAAGTCATCAATGACACCGTCATTACCGCCGTTTTCAAAGTTAACCTTCACCAAACACACCAGTGTGCGGCTTGTGAGGAGAACCTAACGCTCCGCTGCTAACCAATAACCAGCCCGTCTCCCGCGGGCTGTGTTCACATCGCTGTACAGCACGCTGTTGACAAAGCAGTCCACTTTCAGCTTTACATCACATGCTGACTACATCTGATCCAGCACTTACACGCAGCTTTGTGTGCCGGTAATATTTAGCTGTTAGCAAGATGTTAGCAAGGTCACAGGTTTTGATTCCAACAGAGCGCACAGACTAATGAAATATATAGCTGGAATGCACAAACAAAACAGATTACGCTAAACTATAAAATATATATCATTCATATAAATATCCTAATCATTGAAAAGACAATAAGAAAGTACAGTCAGATTGTAAATATTTAAATACAATACACAAACGCAACAATAATCACCATAAGACGTGTGTCATAAGATCAAAGAGATTTGGTGAAGAAACAGGTCAAATTGACTGTATAATAATAAATAATAAATAAAGTGTTAAACTGTGTACAGTCGATAATCAGTGTTAAACTGATAAATCAACAGACTGTTGTGGCTTATTTGCATTTGCAAACCTAACGGCAGTAACAGCAATGTGACAAAAGACACCAAGAATAAAAAAAATTTATCTATTATTAATTATTATCATCAAATAAACACTCAATCCACCAATTAACAATCGACTGTAGTTACGGTTGCCAAGCTGCAAAGTGCCAAGCCGCACATTACTCTAAAATTAAACCGGTTAACTGACTATTAAGCCAGTCGCGCTGTGCTCATCCAATCGGACGTGAAAACTGGAACCATCTACATTATAAAAACTTTATATGATCTATAAATGTGTTACCAAATATACATCTACATACACAGAAATGTATCCATGCTGAAGGTGTTGCGTTATAATTACTAACTGTCATTAGTGGATGCTAAAACCCGCTACATAACTGTAACCATATCCTGATAATATTCTGTCATTTCTACACACTCATTGGGTCATGATTACTGAACTATGTGCATAAACACTGAGGAGAGACTTCTCTCATATCTGACACACTTTAATCTCGCGTAAGTACGACCATCAGTCAAGAATTATAAAAGCTGCTTTTGTGTATTTGAAGAGTATGAAGTTGCTCATGACTAGCATCACAAGTGATCACCAGTAACTCAAAGCCAGCATCACATGATCATCACCAACTCAAGGGCAGCATCACCTGTGATCATCACCAACTCAAGG
>JAZGTJ010007218.1:0-23289 GCA_036877575.1 Botia almorhae
TTGCCGTAACGTTGGTAGAACATTTTTTTAACATTATATATCACATAGCATAAATGTTATTCTTAAGTAGTAGAATTAAAAAGTGTTTGAATGTTCTTATAAGCTGGAATCTTATTTCTCCAAACCATTCTGGACAATTAAAACAAAGCTGATCTTTAACAGAACATAACTGAGAACTTGATTAAGTTTTGTCTGAGTGTATTCCAGTTTCATTATTATCGATTTATAATCGATAATAATCAATATCTACCACTTCAAAGGGCTCGTTTGCCCTTTTATAGCAGAAATTACACAATAACTGAAATCCATATATGCACATCATAGCACATCAGCTATTTACCAGTCAAACTGATGAAGTGGCCAAATGGCAGACAAAATAATCAAGAATAAAACAAGAAACTTTATCAATTACAATGAAATGTTTTCATTCACAGGCTTAATGGCTGCTGCTGTGTAGCCGTCTGACGTCAATCTACAAATGTATTCAGTGTATTCCTGAACATTCAGAAACAAATACGCAAGCAAAGCAAATATTGACTGAAATAACTGAATGCAGACATATAAATTATAGTTTAATAGGTTATAATTATATGAAAGTTATAATTATTTTTTATGCATGCATACCAGTAACAGTATTACAGGTAATTCATCACAAACTTGACCATTTAAAAAAATAATAAATAAATGAAGAATGAAAAGGAAAAACTGTGTTTCAGTCTGGTCAGGAAATAGATGTTTTCTGGTGCTGTTTGATGTCAAAATTGTGAGAGATGGATCGGAAACCAAAAATGGCTTTTAACATGGAAAACTGCATTTTGTCCCCACAGCTGTGAGGGAATGGAAATGTGTGTGTACTTTGTGTCAGCTCTGCCTAAACTCGTATTGATCTTCTGCAGAAGCACTTTGGCGTGGCTCGACTTAAGGAACAGGGCTGACATTATTTCGTATTTTTAAAGCTTAATTAGTTACAGTGCCATGACAACCTGTGGCTAACTGAGCAATTGGGTTTTATTACCATGACACAAGCTTTGTATGCACCAAGCAATATCAACGATTACCTTAAAGGAACAGTGCACCCGAAAAGAAAACTTTGGTGATCATTTATTCATATGGATTTAAAAACACATGACTTTCTTTCCTCTTTTAAACACAAAATGAGAATATTAATATTAGTATATTAGTATATTAGTATTTAAAAGATCTATATGAAGATGTTGTTCCACACAACAGAATAGAGCTTTGAAACAATATAAGAGTGAGTATGTAATGATCACATTATATCACATTTTAAGATGAACTGTTACTTTAAAATGATGCTGTCAGATGCTCAATGAAAGTCAAGGGATCACAACTAAGATGTATCGCAAATTCCTCACCTCCCCTTCCCTGTACACAACAAAACATCTCTGATCCCAGTAACCAGACTAGCAGGTCCAAGAAGGCCTGCAAACCTCTCTTCTCTCATAATCTCACTAGAAGCACATTTATTATGGTCTTCCTGAACATGCCTGAGGTTGGGATCATCTCAAAAGAAAATGTGGTTTTTCATCACCCTGAGATCCAGAGGAGCCGCTTTATGTTTCTGACATCCACAAACTGGTCTTCTCGGTTTGTGGCATTGATCTTTAAAACAGCTGGAGAAACACATATTCCCTGTCTGGAATTGCAATCATTTGCACGGCAAAAGCCAGAAGCATTTTGTGTAAGTCCCAGGAGAGTTAGGAGAAAACTGGTTAAGAGGAAAGCTTAATACATCACACTCAACATGCTTTACAGCTGAAACCTCCTGCAAAAGTGTCACACAGGGATTGTAAAACAGTACATTTATCTATACCCATTTAAACTACTAGTGCTCTGAATAATGAAAATACTCCGAATTTTACATGTAACATTTTAGCAATGTATTGCGGATGAGCAAACACTCAAAACATCCTGGTGCTATAAGGGGATTAATATGGAACCAATGTTCAACAAACAATGACGAAACAATGTACGACAGACCAATACATAAAAAATACTATATTTTACAACCATGTAAAATTTTCACATTTGGATCCTTAGTGCTGTTGAGGTTTTTGGCTTCATGAGTGACACATATTGGACATAGGAACAAACTAATTTGTGACACTAGCATCTGGAAAGAGGCTCAGAGAACTGAACATGACAATGACAAAAGGCTTTTAAAGGCAATGTTGCCAGGCAACCATACTGGGTAAGGGAATGAGATACTGGGCAACCAATTGGGCATGATACAGTTTTCTGTAGGAGAGACCAGGGAGTGTTGTAACTCACTGTGTGGATTATTCTGACACTGTGGGTCTTGAGTCATCATATGAGAGTCCCATATTTATCTGCTACAAATTAATTTTTTTCTGAAATTGACTACTCATCACAAAACTATGCAAATTACAAAGAGTTCAAAATACGTATTACCTCCTCACTCACACAACTGAAAGAAAAATACAATAAAAATCAGATAAAATTGTAAAAACATAACAGACAGTGTATGTGTGTATGTCATGTCACCATATATTGGGGACAAATCTGTACCCAAAAGTCAGCAAAACCTGACAACAAAACCTCCTTTAGGGGATGTCGTAATTTGTAAAAAACGCTATAAAAACATAATAAACAATGTTTTTTTTTAATTTTATAAGATAGACAAGCAAACGTGGTTGTGTGTGAGTGAGACATATGTACTCATAATACACACCGCCCCTTTTTTTGGGTCCAGCGGCCGTATTTTGGAAAGCACCTCTACTGTTATAACATAATCCTTTATCATTTATTGTCTGAATTTATTGTTTATTGTTTAATTTATCGTAATCACAATACCTGCCAATGTTGTCTAAAAAAATGTGTGTAATGAGATCTGGAGCCAAATGCACACAAAGCAAAACAGAGATAGATAATAGAGAAACGGCTTTGTGTCCCAGATATGAAACGAGAAACGTAGAAGTGAAAATTGAGATGTAATAGAGCGATAACAGCAGCTTGTGGCGCCGTGACGCAGTGACGGTTTAGAAAAACACCCTGGGCTCCTGCCCACAGCTCCAGGTGCTCATTTGTTAAAGCCTATCACAGTTAAATGAACGGCTGTCAGTCCTGTCTCACATCATTTTAATTCAAATGAGGGCCACACAACACTGTCGATCTGTTTATGGTTCCGTAACGGGCCACCAAATTGAAAAGACAATAGAAGCAAGCCTGCAGGCAACGTATAACCTTCCTATAAGCAGGAGTTTAATGGAACAGGGACCTGTGGGAGCAGAATGCTTAAAGTTGATTAAGTCATAACTTGATACTTGATGTACATCTAATGAACAAATAATTACACAGGGCTACTGCGCCACTTAATTTCCAGTCAGCCTGCTGGTCTGACGTTGCTTTTTAAAAGTACAGTGTCAGATAAACTCTATTGAATCTCTCTCTCTCTTCCTCATTTACATTTACGCATACATTACTATACATTGTTTTTGAGTATGTGCAATCCCTGGGATCGAACCCATGACCTTGGGCCATGCTCTAACCACTGAGCTACAGGAAAGTCTCTCTCTCTCTCTCTCTCCACAGTTTCTTTCTTTAAGCTGAGGAAGAATACATGGATTTCTCTGCCCTCAACAAGAAATCAATTCAGACATACATCTGCTCAGGTGTTGATATCAGTGAGTTTGTGACTAACGCTCTCTGAACTGCTATATGTTCTGCTATATTTTCTAGTTCTTTAGAATGCCTACAGTAGTGGTGCTTTAAAGAACCCAGAAACTAAAGACCCAGAGTCTAAAGTACCATCAAGAACTTTACTCAAGAGTTGATGCCATGTTAACATAATGAACTGTACTCTTAAATGTACTATGTCACATCAAACTGTTTTTTTTCTGATTTTTGTTCACTGGAATCTTTATAAAGGTTTATTTCGACTTCCTTTAGTTTATAGGTAGAATGATTGACACCAAGGAACCTATATGTTTATGAGTGAAAGAACTCTATATAAATCTGTACTATAATTCTTGTTGTGATAAGTGATAAATGAGGTTCTGCATGCTGGTAAGACGTGGCATTTTGTTTGTGAGTAAAGCCTCTGATATTCGATCCCTCTACACCATGGCACTAAGATCTGTATTGTTTGCCTGATCCACTTCATTTTCCCTCTTTCTGTCAGCTTGTAGCTTGTGTAACCCTACATCAATGTGAGGTAAAGTTCCACACAGATTTTAAAAAAAAAACAGATAAACAAACTCGTTCCCTCTAAGCTAAATGTCAACTTGTTAACTTGGCACATTGAACATCCTTTAACATCCATTTTAACATTACTTATGTGTGAGGTCTCAGAGAGCCCAGATAATCAGATTATTTGATTAGTGTACACCCTGCAGCTGTTAATTCATACCAATTATGTATTTTGTTTCATTGTGTTTTCCTACAAACAGAAGCAAAGCATCTATTTTGAATAACATCCCACGTCTGTGATTGTGATTTATCAGCTTCAATAAAAACTGCCTACCAGGCTTTGATTAGGGCAGATGAATATATTAGAATGAATTTCAATAAAAAATTACAACGGTTAATTTTGTAATTACTATTATTATTGTACACCGCACAGAGCAGAAATAGAGTCAGCATCCCATTCTGAACTTTCTTATTAAGAATTTTAAACTAACACGTTTTAAACTGAATGTAATTAAAGTATGTCAATGAAATTATAAACAGGTATAAATAAAAAGCGTTGAACGTAAACCTAAACAAAAATGTTACAATTATTATAAATGTAATTTATACAAAAACTAAGGCTGCCCTTAATGACGCAATAAAAATGCAGAAATGCCACGTCACTATCTAATCTCTGAAAGTGGAAGACAACGGCCTTTTAAAACCTCGAAACCTGTTTACTTATTACGTTTTACTGTATGTTACACCCACTGAAAACAGATAATATATATGTTACTCGTTAATGTCAAATGCCTCAGTTTCCCCTAAAAGCGAATATTTATTAAGCAGAGCAAGTAACTTTATATTCAAAACCTGAAGCCTCTGATTGACAACCTGTGCCAAAGGCCGCAGTGCGCACTGGCTGGAGCGCAACTTTATTTAGTCTATATGCGGAATAAAGTCACCTGAACTTTATAATAAAGTGAACACCATTTCAACCTCAACATGCCAATGACCGCCATATATCATATCATTTCAAAACTTTGACTACAAGAAGTTAAGCGATGAAACATCCACTGTCCCTCACTTTGACACATGAATCACGTTTTGTTATTGCGGTAGTAAGTGCCTGTAGTTAAGACTGTACGTGTACTACGAAAAGGGTCAAAAGTTTTCCACGAGCGGTTAAATCTCAAATCCATGCGCAGTTAAGACTTATAACACATCACAATATTATCATGAACATTGGGATAACACCGCATTATAATATACAGACGGGAAACGTATAAACGAATCTCGCGTTAATACTTTATTTTTACGACAATCTTAAAAGTCAAACATAGAATCATTAACATCAGAATTGACTATGGAACAGAATAACAGAAGGTGTAACTATACGATTATACTACGAAGACATGGAAGGAAGTCTTATTAAAGTTTATAGGCAAATGAGACAACCTTTTATAATTCACGTCTAAATGACGCCTCGGTAAGTTAATGACAATTAAATGACTTTACCTTTGATTTCTATCCTGGAGTTCTCAACGAGAAGAATAATGATGATTAATTCCAGGAGCGCGTCTGAAGGATATTTAAAGGATTTCATGATCAAATCTCTTGTCGGTTCCGCTCACAGCGATACTCCACAAGCACACATGACCGACTACAAAAACGCTATTCCCAAATCAGCCTATGTCCTAAGAAAGATGCGCGCATATGGCTCAGGCGGGATTTCGCTGGATCTTTTGGTCCAACTTGCCACCTTCGTCTTCACCTTCACCGTCGGCGCGCACTGAGAGGCGTGATGAAGTCTTTTGATCTTTCTGCTAAAGCTGAGCCTGATATTATTCATTGAGAATTTCGTCACAGACGCGTGGTTGGCGGATAATAAATCTAGAGGTCGTCGTTGTCGTTTCACGCGTTTCTGAGATCAATAACGAGACGTGAAAAGATGAATAATGACGACACATACTTAACATATATAAGAGATTCACCCTAAACATTAAAATATTTTTAAATATGTAGATAACATTTAAAAATCGTCATTATCGTATAGTCCGATTTTAAGCATTATTATAAGTCACTCGCTCTTTATTTTGGTCTTCATAACTCTATACAGTAGTTCAGAATACAACACGTGACGTTTTTAAGCATAAGGTTATTTACCACTGAAACTACATTTCAAAGACTGGTCCTTACAAGACATTTGCCTTTGCCAGCTTTAGCAATCGTTTCGTACACTTAAAAAACTCGGAGATCAATTCTGCCTTTATATCAGCATGTGATGAATAACGCGCAGGAGAAACGGCAGGGCGGTCGTTGTGTTGTGTGTCATGCAGCGAGGACCAATTTTGCTGTGACTGACTGCAGGTTTCTATAAAGCGCTTCAGTTTGTCTACCTCCGTATTTTCCTGTAACATGCTATTCTACACTTCTGTTTTGCACACTAAAAAATTATGCACATAGACTAAATTATAGCTTAAATGAAACGATGAAATTGCTGCAGCAATTTAGCAATCAAGCATTCAAAAAAAACTGCTTATGTGGTTCAATGATTTATATTTATATATTTAAATTTGACTCGGATAAACGCTACATTTAGCCTAGTTCCCATGTAGGAATGGCGAGGTTTACAAATGCACCCTGGGACAGTTAATGCACTGCTTTGACGGAAGCTTTGCGAGAAGAGACGCTGGCCACCACCAGAAGCTCAACCCATTGATCCCCGTGCTGGTGGAGTGCAAGTCAGACAACAGATAAGATTGATTGCCTGCCAATACTCTTCACCAGTAACAGATGGATTGTGGGCATCTTAATGATTAATACAAAATACTTAATGAAGCAATCTATACCCTCATTTCTGGCTTTTGTATAGGCTAGAAGGTCAGTTCGGCCTTTAACTTCAGCAAACAACAAAAAGATGATAATTGAAGATTTAAGATTGAATAATGAATAATGAAAACAACATTCAGCACTTCCCAGAAGTACAGAAGTCAATTTCGGAGTGGCTAGCAATAGCAAGCTAGTTTAAGATTCCATACTCCTATTATAGAGCAAACAGAGAGCATGTCTTATTTATTGGCTATATGAGTTCAAACAACATTGTGAGGGAAACAATACTTGTTCAGATTTAAAATGCATTGATTCCTTTCTTTCCGTTTCCGAACAATTTTAGCTTGTGAGAACATTTCTCTAACATTTCCTTTAAGCAACAAAACGTTTAAAAAGTTATTGAACGTTAAAAACGTCCAGATTTTTAGATGTTGTGTTAACGTTATTGCTTCATTATAAGAACGTTGTTCAAACTTTTTACAATTTTGAAACGTTATTAAAATGTTTTATTAACTACTTAAGAATGAAATTTTGATATATATATATATATAACATTAAAAGTTCTACTTACATTTCTGCAAAAATGTTTTTGATAACTTTGAGAGAACATTAGTCAACGTTCTTGGTACATTCCCTGTGAGCTTGGTGGTCCGACCTGTTCGGTTCCAGCTTAGCCAATAATGTGAGCATGTCCTGGAATGGAGGACAACAGAAAACAATCATAATGTAATTTTATATTATGTACCAGTAGTGCAATTACATTTGTTCCTGATTCTGCAGAGGACAGCAATAGATTGTATCTCATAATCCATCACCCTGCTTCAGAACATACTATTATTTGAAGTGATTTATCTGAAGCTTTCTTCAGCTTTCAGCGTACTCATCACATTTATAGTGATCTATCTCGCCCTTTCCCTCTCTCCCTTTTAAACCTGAACTATGAAAAAGAACGAAAACAACCAAATTTGAAGTCACCTCAGCTTCTACTGTTGCATTTATTAGCATATAAACTGAAAGGACCCAAATTAACTTTAACAGAAGATCAGAGCGCAGCATCTGTAATGGATTATCACTGTGCAAAATCACAAATAAATGTTATTCATGAACCAGCAGCAGGAGTGGAAGTCTAATCAGAGTCTGATAAAAAAGACATGAAGGGTGAGTGAGAAATGCGTCATTGTTTTATGAATATGTCTCTTATTTTGCATACGGCTGGACAATCGCTCCCTTTCTATCTTTTCATTGTTCTTAAGTAGACGCTGTTCGTCGCTTTGGATTATTTTAATGTATTACAGTGAGGGGGTGAAAATCAAGCATGCTCAGAGCCTGTGAAATGTGGGAGGGGCCTGTTGCTGTCAGAGGGAGGGAATGCCCCCGGATGTTGTTGTCAGAATCAGTACCACCCCATTAGCCACAGTGACCTCTGGAGAAACATCACTGAGCCATATAACGCACAGATCTGGAAGTGATTGTTATATCCACTCCCAACGGAAATAAAAATAGCTTTGTTCATCCAAGCTCAAACGCAAGCTGCATCTCTTACAGCATGTTATCGGACGGCCTGTCTCCCAGAGAAATCCAACCATCCGCTGTCTATGATAAGCCAATTAACCAAGGAAGTTTTGTGACCTGTGGACTTTCACCATCTTTTTCCCCGTGTTGAACCTGTACAGTCCAATAAAACACAACACCACACAGCTTTCTCCTTCTGTTGGGCTGCTAGAAGAAGATCTCATCTGCCTTTTCACTGATCAAAGAGTTGGCTCACTAACCCCGCTCAGATACTTCCATCCAAACCCATTTTTGTAGCTAAAAACGAAGGCAGTCTGAAATTCCTTAGGGGTTCTTATTTAACGAGTTTTGTGAAGAATTTAAAGGATCATGATGACGTTCTTATTAATGACAAAGCTTCAGAAGATCAATGAAGCTGTCGGACAGCAGTGTGGCTAAATACCTCAACTCTGTCTGTGAGGATAAACCTCTAGCCGCGTCAGATGAGTGAGCTGTTGAGTTAGTGGAATCATTAATACGTCCTTGAGTCCATTTCTTAAAATGTGATTCATTCCTTAAAAAGGTGATTCATTCAAGTCATTTTTTAAAAAAGCATTTATCGAATTTAAATGTAATTTCAAAATGTAGCTTAAGTTTTTGTCACCTGCAGCTATCAGAAAAAAGCCAAAGAGAGCTGTGGTTCATTACCTCAGAAACCCTCAAAATGACAACGCGAGCGCGACCAGTTTTTAAAACATGCACTGAGGGAAATTGTGTATGCAGTATCCAGTGTTCATCAAGCAGAGGACTGTCAAACTGAAAGCATGCAACATTTTCCTCAGAACAACGACATTTTCCTGCATTGTATATTTGACAGTGTCGAGGGACTTCGGTTGACATGAGCTACACATGACATCTGAGAATTAGGCTCGGTTTTAGAAAAGTACATCCTTTGCTAATGCAAGGTCAAAAATTCACTCACTCATACGGTCATACTCAGCTGTTATGAAGTGACTGTTCTTAAGCTCATACAGTATTTCCGTGGACCGCCCACAGTCCGTTCTGATGCGTACCGCATGATTAGGAAACACTATCAACCTGGTATGCACTGATGTGGCTGACTGACTGGACAGTCACAAAATCACTAAATACATTTTTGAACAATACAGTTATTGTCATTCAATCCACATTAGAAACGAATACCATTAAATAGCACATAAGAATATAGATGATCGCTTTGCATGTCGGTCAGATGGTCTCGTCTTTTCTAAGTAGGTGACAAAATAAGCTGTAGTGTGGTCTAGACTGTTGGCCATTTAGTCAAGACTCCATAGTTATCATCTTATGTGGCACAAGAAAAACATGTGAGAGTGTCAAGTCAAGTAAAAAAAGACAATGTGTCTTTAAATGTCTCTGTCACACTGTCTCTGCACTGGACCCTTTCTCTCCCCTGAGCTTTTATTGGAACGGAGCCCCTCTGGTGAGGCTTCATGTCACTTCTTTCTCAAACACTTTAGATATTTGAGTCTTGCGCATCTGCTCAAGGTTCTGCAGAAGTGGCACGGACCATTTAACTCACCATCTGTCTGGCTCTGAGGGTTCGGAACTCCCTGACGCCATTCCGTCTTCTGGTCCCAAGTCGACCGAAAGAGAGGGCCTGCAATGTAAATAAAACATTAGATTAACGCTAAAAAACACAAGACTCCAAGTAAACTATACAAGTGCAAGACTAGAAAACTATGCATTACCAAAACACTGCAAAGTTGGGACTGTTGGCGTGCATGCATACATATTTATGACTACCAGTACAGATGATGTATGCGTTTAATAATCTTGTATACAATAAGATAAAAGAATTAGCTGTAAATTCTTTTAGAAAACACATAAAAGAAATTTTGTCATAAGGCTTATAAGAATGTATTAATATTAGACGTCTGTAGTTATATTAAGACTAAAGTAAGACAGTAGGCTGTGCTTTAGGTCAAAGCAGTTTAGATTCTTTTGGATGATTATTTAGGATGGTTTTAGGCCATCCTAAATCTGTCAATGCAGGACATGCGACAAATTAAACATACATTAATAAAACTGTGAAAGAGACTAACCTAATATCTGACACTTTCTGCAGCCATGTTGATGTTATCATTGGGAGAGATTGTGGATAAAAGCTGTGGCAATTCAGCCAGACACAAAGAGGAATAAAGGAGCGGAGGACATATTCACTCTTGCCACAAGTATGCTGTAATGTCTTGCTGCAGGCTCTCACAATGGCCTTAGCCAGAACAAAATCAATAATGACTCAAAGTCAGGACTGAGGGAAAAGGTGAAAGTCACTCACTGTAGGGGACAGAAAAACTGCTTTCCTACAAAAGACTTCAGCGGTCGTCCACTCAGCTTGACTGATACGGCAAATAGAAAATTTCAAGACTGAGATGCTGATAAATGCTGATAACGAGAGGCAATTTCATAGATGTGCTGCCTTGCAAACTCTCTCGTCTTTATGGAAAATATCTGAAACAAATTGAAGGGTGTAAGGTCGTCATTTAACACACAGCCAATGCTGTAGGCAGAGCAAGAGTGAGCAGACATTCAGATCATTTATATTGAGTTACTGACGGTGTGTCTAATATAGCTCCAGAAGGGCCACTGTAGAGACCACTGTCAAGCACACCTGACTCGTCTCAAGGTCAGAGTCTTTAGGATTACTTGACAATTACAAGCAAGTATCTTTAATTAGGGCTGGAGGACAGCAGCCCTCCAGGAGCAGTTAATGTTTGGAAATAATGAAGACCAAATATCTGTACACGATGTCCCAGCGTCCAGTCCAGTCATTTATCTTCAAAGGTCCAGGCAGTAAAGTGCTGTCCTTGAACCATATTACAGTCACTCAGTCACTCAAGTGTATTGAGTTCCAGACTGCACCTGCTGCACTGCATGACCTGCAACCACTAACAGTAAAATGAGCATTCGGATAGAATGCTGCTGGCAGTGAACCTGAACATCTGAACTGATTCACTGTCGTTGTTTCATCTAGTTTGATTTTCACCCGTGTCTTCCTGAACCTTTTAATGGCATCTCATAAAACAGCATTTATTATAATGTCTTATAAAGTGCATGGCTGGGCATTAGGCTTAAGAATTCATTCACTCTGTGGTTTCATGGATTAGTCCTGTTCTGATTTTTACTCGTGTTATGTTTAAACACATGGGTGCACCAATAACTAAAAAATACGCTTTAAAGTAATTAAGTCCTGGGTTTTCCATCAGGGGGCTCTAAGGACGTTATACACAGGACTTCTTTCTAAATCGGCATTTTAACCTTCTAACTAATGAATAAATGTTAAGCATTATATTATAATTAATGTTCATTATTAGTGTAAATTGTAGGAAACTGTTTCAGAGAAAACTACACTTGTTTTATAGTTGTGGTCTCTGGGTTAACAGGCCCTCACCCAGACTCCTAGACAACTCAAGCTGAAAAGCTCTTCATTAATACATTATAAATCAGAGCCGGCTGGCTAATGAAACCTGCCACGATTGTGACAGATCATCTAAACTGATTTCCAATGTAATTAAAACTTCCTCTGTAATTGAAAACATGCTTGCCACCCAATCAGCCTGGAGTTCGATCAATTAATATAAACACACATAATTGTAGTATTAGGATTTCACACACGTACAACAGATAATGGATGCGTACGATGTTCTCCGAACCATAACCACAGCATATTAGAGAAAGCATAAAAGCATGGGCGAGAGACCTTGAAGAAGCATGCCAAGGGATTAAGGAAATTGGCATATTCCATCATAAAATCCCCTGTAAGCCGGGGGCTGTGAGCCAGGGTGCTCTTCAGCTTACCACAGTGTGGTACTGGAGTTAGAAAACCAGATTCTCATTCCTATTACATTTTCTTTCCTCTGAAAGAATCATTGTCATTACTCTAAGTGCAGACATGAGCGTCTCACTTGCCCTGAACGCCACGCTGGAGGAAATCACTTTTTTTAGACCTTCATTTACACCTCAGCTGTTCGGCGCAGGCTATTCCTGAGATAACCCGGCTGCTGATAACAGACTCGCCTAGCAGGACGGGGTAGAGAAGCAGACACACACACACACACACACACCATCATCCTAATGTGAATGAAATGGCTTTACCATTATCACACTTAAAATGGCCTCTGCTGATGAGCTGTGAGTCACACGGTCGGAGGAACTGACAGGGAGTTAAAACGAATCAACGATGATGTCAAACATCTAAAATACAGAGAAGAGGAGAATGAAATTTGCCCACATCCAAGGCCGAAGATCGATATGAGATCGTTGACTCTCTGAGGTACAAGCCACGCAAGCACACTGGGCCATTACAACAAGGTTCAGAATAAATACTGCAGTTCGGAATAAGTGCTCCTTCCGGGCATTCTCTAAACGGCTCGAACACAAAGTTCTGTTTCAGCCGAGAATTGATCAATTCAGACGGATGCTGTGCATCATTTAACCGTTTAAAATGTTAAATTCGTTCTCTCTGATCTTATGGATAATGAATGGCTTTTAGGAACAAATGAAACCTTTTTTGAAACAGACCTTCTTTGCTTCTTTGATTTGGAGATAGTACAAATCCATTCGCCTTGGATGTCCCTAAAGAAAAGTAATTAAATCAACAAAAAGCTGATGTTTTTCATAGTAATTTTGTGAATTACAGTGGATAGCTGAAAGTTCATATATGTGGTTATAGAAATGCATTGTTTCATTAATAACTCTTTAATCCCAGACCTGTCGATTCTTATTTTTAACATAAGATTTCATTTTAAAGGTATTATTCCAAATCACCAAAAACACCCCAAAGGATTACAAAACATTCTCATGTGTTTCACTAACATCCACCTAATCATTTTTAAGAAACACGCATGGTCATTTGGCGAATTTAAAAAACAAATGTGTCTTTGTACGCCGTGAATCACAAGCAATGAGTTAAAATACAAACACATGAAAAGGTTTGCTTGTAAAATGATACGACTGTTTCAGTTTATAGAGAATAGAGAATTTAAAACAGTTGATTCCTACGGCTTTTTTAAAAGTTTCCACTATTTGTAAAAAGTAATTCTTTTCTACTCTTCTCTGGCAATCTGTTTTATCTACTGACAGTGTCGGGAGAGGAACTCGCAAAGTTTGAACCCCAAAGACCCATTTGTATTATCTCAGCAAGTCTCTCAGCAAGACAAGCAGTTTAGAACGTTTTTCCTTTTAATAAATTTTTGCCTCTTTCAACACAGATAACAGCTGAACAGAAACGATTCGGGGATTTCAAAAACGCTGCTAAACAGGCACCAATTTTCAAAACAGTGAATGGCTTTGAGGCCAGCATGGGAAATGCAATTAAATGCATTAAATCCTCATCCATGGCTTCCGTGATTTTAGAAGAGGCGTGTGACACTGGTAATGAGAACTGCTGTGTTCAGGGACATTTTGATTTTTAAAAGAAGAGACATTGGCAAGCTTCAGTAAAGTGGGCAGTTACTGTGGTAAATAAGGAGGCTTCTAAAAAACCCGCTGATGCCAAATGAATATTGTCATACGCTGCCAATGTATCAGAGCAAAATTTGCTGCATCTTGCGGAGTGGAAAAGAAAATCATGATGGCAAAAGTGGCTGTCTGAATATTAAAGGTCCTGGGGATTAGTTGAATAAATGAGTGGATAGAATGAATAACAAATAGATCATTGAGCGAATCAAATGTTAATCGCTGACTGTTACTTCCATTAGCAGTGTAGCATTCGCTTTTTACATCTTTATAACAATACAAATTTATTCCAGGTTTATATGTAGGTTCACTGGAATGGCTCACTTAAGCTTCATGCTAATCATTCTCTTGAAGGAAATACGTTTGGTGTTGGGGAATGATAAGTTTGGTGTTGGGGAATGATGCATTACATTGTTGAAATAATCCTATAATTTACATTGCTATGTTTCACAGATTGCCTTCGGCTTTGGTTGTTGCCAATGCAGACAGCGTGGTTCTGGAACAGATCTCATCTATTTGAAGTTTATAATGGGAATGCATTCAATTTCAACAAAAATAACTTCTTTGCTCATTTTTAAACAAAAAAATACAAACATGATAGCAATGAACAAATGACAAACATTACAAGCAATTTGTTATAACAATATGACAAACAAAATGTATTATATAACGCCAATGATATTGGCAGTACCCACAATGCCGAGTTTCAAGAGTGAAGCAGAAAAGTAAAAAGATCTAGAAGAATGAAGAAAGGTGCGGTTTGTTTTTGTTTATGACTGTGGCCTAGTTAAGTCCTCATTAGGACAGTTCAGCAACATCCTGAAGGTTGTGATGTTCTCAGCAGACCAGGTGGATATAAAGCTCATAAAAACAGAGAGACATCATTGTGATGGAACCACTAGGTGCCGTGCGCTCATTGATGGCAAAGAACAGGAGGGAACATTGAGCAGAAGGAACGTTCCAGAATCAGTTCTGAAGCCCAGTGTCAAAGCTTTAAATTTGATGTGGGCAGTTACAGGAATGTGTTGCTGACTGAAGACCAGAAGTGCTGCCATACTTCAGAACATCTGCAGGGGATTAATAATTAATAACAAATATTCTGTTTGTTTGAGCATTCCGACCACCTAATACATACCCCCAAAATACAGACAATGCTAAACGATCATAAAACACCTTTTGAGCTGGAACAGCTTTCTCCTATCATAATTTAATCAATATTTAATCAATTATTTTAATCGATATTTAAAGCGGGTTAAAACCAGGATGCAAAACACATAAAACCACAACACAAAGTAGCAAACTGCATTATTTGTTGAACCGGTAACTGTATGTGATTTTCAGACCTTTACGTGACCATTCACCAAGCGATAATTGGAATATTGTGTCCTTGGACATCTAGTAATTTAACCCCCAAAAAATGACACGTCCAGTGAAGTGAAACGTTGCCCAGCTGCTGTGGTATATTTACTGTCAGCCATGTTGTAATGTTTTACGATACAGCATCTGTGTTAAATCACGGACAGCTGAGCAGCAGCATATATTTCACATTGTAAGCGATGCATAAGCACCTAATTTTGTTTTTACCGTAGAATAAGTGATTAGGTTGTGAAACGTGGTCTTTTTATGAGCGGTTGGAAAAACACACATCGCTAACGTCAGGCAAAAAGGAAAGGAAGTAAACTGGAGTTTGAATTCCATGTTGAACTATAAAAACCTGGATTTACAAAGTCCATCTAAAGTTCCTCTCTGGTCTTTGTGAGTACGTGTGGTTCTCTCTGGTGCAGCTTATCGGTGTCTGTCAGCCAGCGCTGGTAGACGGCCACAGGGTTGATGTTCCAGTGTTTGTGGAAGGAGATTTGCTTCTGCCGGGCCAGAAGCTCGGTCACATAATCATCTGGACGTGCCTGTGGTCACAGAAGATAGCTGATGATTCCAGCAGCTTCACAGCTCTGTATACATATGTGTCCTTACGTCATCCTATATGCAAGCGTACAATATAATAACTCGACGCTTTCTGGTTTGAGCATGTTTAGCGTATTTATGTGCGTTCTACTGATGAATCTAATTACGTTAGATTACGGTAGATTGATTCACTAACCACATTTACATTTATTCTGAATAGTTTGGAATCAGTTGATTCTCACCCTTGGCATTTATTACACTGCATTATAAATCATTTGGTCTCATTCTCATTCATTCCCACAACAACCACAGCCAGAAAAAGTGACTAATGGATTAAAAACAGGCCTGTAACATTTTTAAATATAAGAAGTGCTGTCCACTGTCTCTATATTGATTTATGTTTTTTGCAAAAAAAACTTTAAAATAAAAACATAAAAACATAGCACTGCATGACCTCTTTAAATGCCATACAATGGTTGCAAGATGCATAATTGGAATATGACTTTATTTGGCTTCATATCAGAAATTCTGCTGCATGTTTAACAGTGACTCATTTATTCATTCATTTAGTCAGTCACTCATTCATTCGAGCTTTTATCACTGAAAGTCGTCCAAAAATCAAGTAAGCGTGTCCTGGCGTGCCTATGCATGAGCATAAAAAATATCTGCATGCATACTTTTCCCTTGGCATACGTATAAAAGCATGTTTACATACGTTTCTTGTAGCTCAATTGGTAGAGCATTGCATTAGCAGTGCAAAGGTCGTGGGTTCGATTCCCAGGGGAACACATGTACTGATAAATTGTATACCTTGAATGCACTATACGTCATTTTGGATCTGTTGCTCTGCTTGGCTACCAAAAATATCTCATGAAGTTGAAAAGATTTCAGCCTCATTACCTGTGTCTTGGTAACTGGAGAGGGGCGTATAGTAAAAACAAATTTGTGTTTGTGTGTTACCTGATGGAAAAGTGGGCTGTGTGTTACTGGAAGCCCCAGTGTGGTTAAACACATTCCTAACACCATGTCATCAGGGGCATCAGCGCTGTGGCAGTCGCAGCCACCTGCTAGAATATTCTGTACTGCCGTTCTGCTAAAAACCATCCTGTAAGAATACAAAACTATGTTATTGTACCGTATTCAATTATACTTCTGTCTGAACACATACAATACATATACAATACAATACAATACACACACACTATACCATCATGATTGAGGGCAGTGAAACAAGGTTGTTGAGTCTCCACTTTAAACCAGTGACAATAAAAAATCACTCTCTGCTAACTGCAAAGTTACAAGTACACAAGAATCACCAGAGAATAGTAACCACGTACCATATTACAAAGAAAATATAAGTGGGTTTGTGTAAAAGTGGCCACCATAATACTAGAGTGTTCTGGGTGGTTGTCAGGGTGTTGCTATGGTGTTTAGTAAATTTCTCTAAAAATTGTGCTTGGTTACTATGGCATTGCTTTGTGTTTGCTAATGTTTCTAGATGGTTTTTAGCACTTTGTGAACGGTTGCTAGGGTATTCTGGCTATGTGCTTGCTAAGGTGTTTTGGGTGTTCATTAGCACTTTGCGGTTAGTTACTAGGGTGTTTTTGGAGGTTGGCTAAGTAATTTTTTGGCACATTTTAAAAAGCCCAAGTCTTTTTAATATTCAGGTCCTCATGGCTTTAGACCTCATTGTAAGTCTATGAGATCTTTCTTTTGCATCACAAGCATGTTTTATAATAAGGTCATGGATTGTAACTTACCCTCCACCCCCTGTGATGTAGCTGTACCCGCCCCTGCTCAGCCCATAGCCATAACGTTCTCCAACACTCACAGCTTCCCTGGAATCATAACATCCCAGGAGCCTCTGAAGTCTGGGAAGACTGGAAGACAACAATCCTACGTGACACTGACAAGTCACACAAGGTTTTTTAATATGGCAGAGATAAAGCAGCACGTGACAAACTGGACTACAACAGAGCTGAATGTACAATCATTTTACAGCTTATTAAGATTCTGATACATCTGTCTCACTGTCTTCAGATCCCACAAAGATAAAATTACATATTTCATAAGAGGATATTTAACATGCTGAAAATAATGCATGAGTTTTCCAAAAGAGGTCATACCTGGAGATTCACAAGCTTCTACACGGCATGAAATGGCCTTATTTGTCACTCATTGAGGTTGTATTACATGGCTGGACTATCTAAGGGTGTAATCTGTAAATGCGTTTAACAGTAATTTCTCATGCGTTTGAATTCCAGCCCAAATTTAGCTCTGATTTCAAGATTGTGACCTTCTGTGCTATCACACAATGAGGGTACTTTTGTGTGGGCGTGCTTGATTTTCAGGTTCCTGCCAGACTGCCGGCTTATTCTGCAGATGGTACCAAATTTCAAGATTATAGATTAAACAAAACGTTTAATAAGAAATATGCCCATTTTGCTTATAAAGTGTTTCTTGTAGGACACATATTACAATTAGAACAACATCTTAATTTTCCAGTAAAATTAGATTCTTGGTGAATGTACTTTTTTTGTACCTATGGTATGTCTTTAATCCCTAAACTCAGTTTATCAGATAATCTGTACAGAAATGCTGTACCTGATCAATGTGTCGTCATCCACTATTAGTAACCATGGCGCTTGTGTTACAGCTCCGTCAGCAAACCTCTTCAAAATGGCAAATGTTTTCGCACAGTGCCCTGTAAACAAAACCAGAGAACTGTTTGTAACTCATATACAGCTTCCCGTTGGACTGCAGCGAGTTGGTCAGAGGGAATGGGAAAATTGCTTTTTCCATGTGTTATGTCTTTTTGCTTGGTATCTGAAACAACGCTTAATTTTTGGCGTTCAAACCAGGTTTGTTTTTTCAAACCTATTCCTTCCAACCAACTGGCTCTATTCTAGTATGTAACCAATTTTCACAGTCAAATAAATTCCTGATGGATAAAAAAATCCTACATTTCTCCTTAATGAATATCGTGTTTCACTTGGAAATATGTAAAACGGTTTGTGAACAGTGTTTTGAATTTTACTGTAACTGGTTGTGGAAAGGTAAGTTGGAAGGTATTTGCATACTTAGACAAAACATAAAATTGCTCATTCAAAAAACATGATCAATTTTACTGAAGGATTATATTAAAATGCAAAGATCAAGGTGTACAAAAAACATAAAAGTGCACAAATGGGTTAAAAGCAGTTAAAAGCATCTTTAGTATTATTAGTTCATGATTGAGACCTAGTATTTATACATACTGCAAGACAAACTATAATAACATGCAACGTAAACACATTAGAACAAAATTGAGACCAAATGGATTCAATTCAAATTAACCAATGAACCAAAGAACTTGTTGCATACACACCCTTCACCCACTCAACAAACACACAAGCATCAACAAACACACAAAATCAACACGCTATTAATCAGGTGACATCAAGAGACATTTCAATTACTGCAGCCCGTAGGCTGTTAGTGGTATTACAATCAACAAACAAACCCTTCAAACTCCAACAATTTCACCTTTGTGGTTAATTACAAATTCCTCTCTATGACTTTTTCAGGCTTTTTGGCACAATGGGGAAAGAATAGTGGAGAAGTGCCAAAGAATAACTGGGAACAAGCGAGGAAGATGAGATCAGGAAATGAGCCAGATTTTAAATCAGGTTGCCCACCCACAAGCACCACCATGCAGCGTCCCAAATCCTTTCTATAATTTCTGACATGCTTTTTACACAATATCTAGTATGCAGTAGTTGTAACATGCTTTGACATTAAACAAAGGTTCTTTTGATACCGTAAATCCCTGACAAATGCAGTTTTACATAAAGCCAAACAGAAAATCGATACAGGAGCATTCATTAACAGTTGCTTCTGCTGGCTGAACATGTTCACATCATTTATTTGCTGACTGCGCTGTCATGTAGCCGCATTCCAGCAGTCTGTGGTCCATTAAGAGGCCAAAGAGAACCACAAAGATTAGAACCCGGATCTTCTGATCATCAAAAATAAATAAGAAAAGAAGCTTGATCAGCAAATTGCCTGGATGCACAATTTTTACCCAGGAACTCTGGTTAATAGCAGCTGCAAGAAAGGGGAATCTCCTTTGACAGCTAAATGATAAGCCCAGCTAGACATGGAGAACAACAGAAGAAGGATAGAACAAAATACACTAAGAGCTCCAGAACCCCAGTTCTCTGGATTCATGGAACAACCACGCTGGACTGATCTCTCTACCACACACACACACACACACAAGACAATGCTTGGCAAGGGGTTAAAACTTATTTGGCTTTTGGCTTAACTGCCTTGAATTTGTCTGCAGAGAAGGTAAATGGTTCAAGTGGAAGAGCATGTTATTTCACTTTGATTAAAGATCAGGAGGACAAAACAAACAAATGTGCAGGAACGACTTGATAATAAGGTCAGGAACATGTTTAGGAAAATAAATACAGTCAGTTTTGATGTCATATTGGCTTTATTAAGTAAATGTTTTAATAAAAAGGGTGTGTGAACATTTAATTTTTATTGAACATAATTTTTCCGTAATCATTACTGTCCGCTGGGTTTGAAGGGCCTGACCTTGTGACCGCTGCACCTTGTTCTGCTTCATAGACAAAGAAAGAACGAACGAACGTAACAAAGAAAGAAAAAGAAAGAGGGGTGCAGGAGTGTAATATAGGGGACAGGTGTGGCGAGTCCTCAGAAGCTGTTCTAAGCTTTTTTATCATTACAAGGGTTGCTGGAGAGGGACACTGGATATATGAGGTTATTGAAGTTTGGTGGTAGGCTGAAGGGGTCTAGAGAGTTTTTGACTATCCTCAGATTTCTGACTATCTCCAAGTCTGTCTATCTGTCTTCCTTCCCTCCCTCCATCCAAATAATAGTTTTGACTCATATCTTGTTCTATCTATGTTCTGATATGCATCGTTGCATGCTTGCATCATAGACATCCACTGCAGTGGCAAAGCCATCATGTTTTGTTTGTTTTTACAAACCAAAGGCACAAGCTGAAATAATTCTGACAACAGCGTGCCAAAAATGCTGACGACAGATCTTGACTTGTATTTAACTCTCTTTTTTTAACTAAAGCCAAAAATAATGTTCATAAATCACATCCATGTGGTTTGTAATCAATTGAAATCAGATGAAATTAGCTTTTTTACGAAAACGTCATATTTTTTCGATGTATTATTTCCTACTATGTTCTTCCAAACCAATCACATCAAGCGCTGCGGTGACATCATGACGTACATGATGCTGACAGCTACTCTCAGCTGTTGTATGAGAGTCTCTTGGCAATGTGCTGACACTTACATCATTACCATAGCAACAGATGTAGGTATCGACAATGCAGAACAAACAAAAATTATTCTAAAAACTCAATCTAAAAATTGGATTCGGATTCAAAATGGATTTATGTGCAGTGTGAACAAAACCGTATCAGGCTTAATAATCAGGATTCCATAAATAACCTCCACAGTAAACAACACATAACTGCATTTACAACGATAAGAGGCCGTAACTCATTTTAGTTAATCAACTGATAAGAGCAGTTTATTATTTCTATCTTTGAAGCAAGCTTGCCAATCACGAGTCTACCAACAAATCTGCGTGAACAACAGGGAAAAAACAGCAAACAAAAAGCTTTGCTGTTCTGTAAGATGAGTAAACTAATGTCAATTGACTGAAAGTAACAAATGCCTCTTCCATTAACCGCAGGCAAGCTGTGAATAAAACACTCTCTGAGTGAACAAAGTTTAACATCGAGCTGTTTTCCATTTAGAAAACCACAACGCATTTAGCACATAACAGCAAATCAGGCAAGACAAGAGACAAGAGTGAGCGATCAGTCCGTTTAATGTGCAAGCATGCTGTACTTTTCAGTGCTTTTGGGTCACAGGCGGAAACAATAAGAAGCTTTACGCTCTTAAAAGATGTGAGAGCGCTATGACAAAGACAAATAAAATGCGTTTTTTTATTCTTGTTTGATTTGAAATCCCACCCACAGTGTTTTTATATACAGGCTTTTATGAGCTCGGACCATGTAATTCAGTCTGACAAGTTGACGCTTGTCTGAAGGCGGTAATTAAATTGAAACTTAATATTAAGGTGCGTGTGCGCATTCCTCTGAGGTTGTGATGGAGAAAAGGCGAAAATGATCCGTATGCTCAACTTGTTCAAAGAGACAAACCTCTCTCTGTGTTGGGGACACCCAGGTGGATTGTGGGTATTTTTGGATCAGTGATGTCACTGTAGTACTCCAATGARGCTGCATCTTTCTCCCACGTCTGTTTCACTATAGGAACTGCGAATTAAATGTACAAAAGCAGATTAAGACAGGATTTAATTAATTTCGCAGTGATTTTAGCGCCTTTTGATACCGTAACTTAAAATAAACACTGTAGTGACAAAGAAACGGAGAGAGATTTGCGCTTAAACTTTTGTCAGATGTTTGTTTTGTTTTGGGCACTGATATGATCTCTTCACCGACACAAAAAATGTTGTAGCATTTAATGCTGCACTGGGGCTGTTTATAAAATCAAACTCTAAACATAATCATGCAAATCGGTGAAATTATAGCTGACCAGCTGTAAAATGGCTGCCGGAATATAAAAACAGCATTTATACCTGTCGTGTTACACGGTAGTGCGAGACCAGAGGAGGGGGTGGGGGGATGGGGAGGGAGTTAATTGACTGTCAGTGAAGACTGGAGAGTACAATGTTTCTGCAAAGCGGTGATGAAACTTTGTGAGTTTACAATCAATTTAATAAATTCAAATCAAATTTCCTGCCACTTTGTGACAAGCTGCGTGTGGGCAAGTCTCAAAGCGACTAACAGCTGTAATTATTCTCTTTTGTCATCATCTAACTGTAATACACCCGATGGACTCTTTTGTGCTGATATTAATTGTACACGGCTTAATTTTTAATCAAGATTGATTAGTCAATTCCATCCGAGAACCCTGATTCTCATAATTTGAGGAAAATCAAAGCAAAATAAAACAGGACACATATTTTATTAAGCAAAGGTTTTCTCTCTCTTTAAACTACATGTATATAATGTCTCAATTATATACGCCTCAAACATACTGATGTTAATAACGAGTGGCACCAAACGAATCTGCAAAAATAATGATGGTTTCCCTGCAGGTTTCTCAAACAATCATATAGGTCCATCCGCACACGTCCTGACAATGCTTTACAATAAGGATCTTTACAATAACATACACATTAATACATTAGACGTCAAGAATACATTTTTAAGACATTTTTAAAATCATGGTTAATTTCTAAATAATACACTACTGTTCATGGCTTGTAAATTTTAGTTAAAAATGCAAAGAAAAACTACTAATATTATAAACAGTATGAGTACATATCTTAATTGTTAGCTCA